>JAWQUT010000131.1:53205-63767 GCA_033807755.1 Ellobium chinense | reverse complement strand
CTGCCTGCCTGTCTGCCTGCCTGCCTGCCTGTCTGCCTGCCTGCCTGCCTGCCCGCCCGCCCGCCTGCCTGCCTGTCTGCCTGCCTGCCTGCCTGCCTGTCTGCCTGCCTGCCTGTCTGTCTGCCTGCCAGCCTACTTGCCTGCTCATTTTTTGCTCAAGAGTTTGTTTTTTTTAGAAGGGAGGGGAAGGATGCTTTGAGATAGGGCGATACATATAGGATAGGAACGGTAGTTAAGGTGAAATGGTACTGTATAATATACAAGGCGATCTCCCCAAAGATTCCATGAACCTAAACAAAAGCGATAGAATAGAAAGTTTTCAGGTTGTGCTGTCTTCAGCCGGTACATGCGTATCGAGGTTGGATCATAGTATACTACAGCAAAGCAGCATCACCTCTTTGGAAATGGCTGGAGAAAAGTATTAGGAAATTAAAACAGAGGTCATCTGCCGCTGAAGCGGTGTGAATACTTTCACATGGGTTTGCTGTCTAGGGTTTGGAAGTTTGGATTTACAGGTATTTACTCCGGCTTGTGTATTTCATTCAGTGTGCCAGGCTACACAAACATTGCAGTGGCCTTTTTAGCTTGTGGGCCCCGACACAAAAATTGGTTGAGCTGTCTGAAGCGCCTGTGCTGCCATTTTTTACAATTTGCTTTATTGGTTTAGATATAGGATTGAAAAGGTAGAAATCGTACTCTTTCTCTCTCTTCTCTTCTCTTCTCTCTCCCTCTGTCTTCTCTCTTTCTGTGTGTTTGTGTGTGTCTGAGAGAGAGGGATACAGAGGTGCAGTCCCCTCCCCAATCTTTCAACAACAATGCAGCGTTCGCTTTCAGTTCTTTTCCCCTCATTTTTTCTTTCTTTTTTCATTATTTTCTCTCATTATCGCACCTTTTTGACTCTCGTTTCTCGCTTTCTTTCTTTCTCTCTCTCTTCTGCCCCTGAAATGACTGTGCGCTTCCCCTCACCCGGACTGCGCTCAAGGACAGGGCGCCTCACCCCTCCTCGCGCTACTGCAGGTTTCACTTTGGTAGAAAACAGTACGTCTCTGATATTTAGCCTTGACTGGGACTGGAAAGTTCTTGGTGCCTTTAAAAAAAAAAAATCCCTTGGAATAGATCTGACTGTAGAGTCTTGTTTTGACATTCTTTATGACAAAAGGTGACAGTGCCAAGTGTTTTTCAGTAGATAACAGAGGACTGGAATTAAAGGAATTGGATCTGGGGAATAGTAGAGTGTAGCTGTCCTCTGTGGATCCTGTAGGCGCTCAAAAGGTGTAAGCTAATAGTAGGCTGATATCTGAACTTTTTAGTGTCACAAAACTCGGTCTCCGAGCTGTAAATGTCAAAAATATTGATTCAAATTCTATTTCATATGGAGTACTGGATAAGCATGTCGATATTTTGTAAACTATTGATGCCGCTATCTAGCTTTGCACCGAGGAGACCGTTAGTTCGATTGATATTTAGGATCGGGATAAGATCGAAATTAATTTCGACACTTTTAATACTGTTTTTCATACCATCTCATCGAAGCACTTTGATGAAGCATCTTATGTTTTGTCGTCGATCAAATGAACCATTTGTAGATCCAATATCCGTTCTTACTATGCAAGTTACATTAAAAATAACTTGATCTGTGCAGTGAAAACCCTATCCTCATGCTGGTAAGACAGAATGAATCAGTCATTGTGACTCGTGGGTTTCTCAGGCCTCCCTTGAAAACATTTCTACGCCCAGGACTCCTGGTATTATGCAAATCACATTTTAAGATAAACGTTCAGTACTTTAGTGAGAAAGCCAGGATATGCTGGGTTAGACAGAATAAATTGATCTTTGTGACTCGTAAAAGTCGTATGTTTCCCAGGTCTATCTTGAAAACATTTCTATGCCCAGGACTCTTGGTACTATGCAAGTCACATTTTAAAATAATAGCTCAGTACTTAAGTGAGAAGGCCAGGATATCCTGAATTAGAATACATCATCTATTTTGAAGCATATATTATTTCCCAGGCCTCTCTGAAGTTTTTTTTTTATTTTGCTTCTATGTAAATTGTAATTTAAAATGTTTTAATTAAAATTAAATTTTTATTTTAAAATAAACGCACGGTACTTTACTCTTGCCCGGCTGAAACCCAAAATTTATCATAAACATCTTACGGAAAAGTCATTGGCAGAAAACTCAAACGACTGGGGTCATTTTAGAAATTAATGGGCATCATACCAGGCAATCTTTAGGGCGATTTTATAACTTTCCTACTTACAAATTTAGAGGGAACCATATCTTTTTGTTTTGAATCATTCCTGTAAATCTAATATGATGTGTGCATTTCAGAAAGTCGTATATGTTTTGTCAGCAAGTTACTACTATTTAGTCTCATGTGATTCCTTGTTTGAATAAAAAAGACTTTGAAAAAAAAACCAAAAACGTACAGTCTGGTAGTGAAAAAAAGGAGTCTGCGCTGATTTAGGCAGAATAAATGATTCATTGTGACGAAAATATTTCTCAGGATTTTCTTGAAAGCTTTTCTATGCCTTGGATTTTTGCTACCTCACAAGTTACAGTATATTTTAAAATAATACAATTGAACTTTAGTGTGAAAGCCAGCCTAGCCTGTGCTGATTTAGACAGAATAAATCTGTCATTGTGACGCGGTATGTTTCCCAGGCGTGACTGGCGCTGTGTCCTCAATACATATAAACATTATGTCTGTGACATGCTTCTGCATTCGTAATCAGATCAGATCAGATCCCACTTCCCTCGACAGACGATGGCCTTATCAGCGGGAAAAAAAAACAACAACAAACCGGTTCTGCCTTTTTAGCGGTGGGGAATTTTTGCCTTTTTAGAGGGAGAAGAGATCAGCTCAGCTGTATAACGCTCGAGATTTAAACCTTACAAAATGAGAGCATTGACGGATAATATTGAGAGCTATGCCATCAGCTCTTGTGACAAACAAACAACAATGATTTGTGGCCAACAGAATTGGCTCGGAATGACAATTTAACAACCATGTAAATAAAACGTGAAAGGTGAGCTTAAAACTATGTTTTGTTTTTCCCTTTTAGCGGCGAGAAATTTTTGTCCTTTAGCGAGAAGAGATTCCAGAATGAGAGCATTGATGGACAGTGATGGAAGCTATGTGGACAGCATCTGTGACAAACAAACAAGATGGGTTTGTGGCCAAAAGTTTTGGCCCATTATGACATTATAAACAACTATGTGAGAAACGTGAAAAGTGAGCTTTAAACTGTGTTTAACTGTGTTTTACAACGTTCTTCATCATTAAAAAGATTTGAAAAATGCCCTTACTGGAGTACTGTCTGTCCCAAGCCTGGAAAAGGGTGGACGGTTCACCTCTACTATTATAAATAAATAGACGTTTAAAGTAAGTAATTTTGATTTTTTTGTTTCGTTAAAAAGGCGAAATAATATTACACCGTCGCCAAAACAGACACGATTTTTGCTTCTTTTTGCTTTGCTAAAAAGGCTATTCAATTCGCTATAAAGGAAATCACGGCCCTCGATACCCCCCTGCCTGTCTGACTCTACCTAATTTTTTGGTAGTACAAGTCTTTTGACCCATTTTCCCCGATTGGATCTTTTATCACAACTATTTCATTTGAAACTGGAATTTCGAAAGAAGCATTCACCAGAGGTAAATGTGTTTTATGCCAGGTGGATTTGCAAAATAGATGTCGAGTAAGCTTATTTTGTCATCCACTGAATGAAAAGGTTTCTCACAACCAATCATGTGGAACGTAACGAGAAGGACACCACTCAAATAAATCAACGTTAATCGCGGTAATATAGCTGTCACATAGATTATCTCTATTGCGAAAAGATGGGTGCTAAAGCCCTTTGAAGTGGATGTATATTGGTTTCTGTCAGAACAGTCATTGATGTATCCAGAAGGTTTTGAAGGGGTTGTTCATGTGAAAAATATGATATAATTAATTTCTTATCAGGCTTTAGGCCCAGTCAGTTACAATTTTTTGGATGAAGTGTCTTCTAGAACTTTTTCTCCTCTACGTCACGTTATACAGTCAAAACTAAATCAATATAGAGAAGACATTTTGCTTTTTATTGAAGTGATCGCCCTAGAGAAATGGTTTCTTTATGCAAATTGACTTTGTCGGGTCGAGGTTTAAAGGAAATAGTTTTTTTCTGATACGGTTCTCGCGTTAAAATTCCTTGGCAGCGGGGATGGAAGTGCTATAAACCATATTAAAGTCACCTATGACGTTCATAGATGAAGGAAAAACCTTATTGACTTCATGGTCGGCCCCCAGACTCTTCAACAGCCTCTTCGAGGTTTCAGTTTGGTCAGATAACTGTCGCCTTATGCAGCATTTTCCATTACATTTTATAAGTTTCGGAAAGCATGAATGGGTGGTCGTGTTAAAAAGATGATCGCCATATCGGGGGTCTTTCCTTAACTCGGTCAGCTCCACAGTTGGTGGTGAACGAAATGGAGGTGGTTGCCAGGCTGGATGCGACATGTTACAGGAGTTGTATTTATGAAGGGAGTAGATAACATGCAACTTCTCATGAACCATAGATGATTTCACACAATCATTGTCCACTTAACCACATTTTACATTTAATCGCAGCATTTATCTGAGAACACAATTTTTTTTTTCTAAATAAGTCAAACATATACCACACTGTTCAGTTGCATTATGTTTAATCAGACCAGCTTACCATATTCCAGTCGAGTTGCGATTAAGCGGAGACGGCTTTTTGTTTTTTAAATTCCCATTCTTCAGGGTAAGCTTCTGGCATCATGAATAGGGAGGAAATAACAGGGTGTAGGGGCCTGGGGCAACAAGTGCTGTATGACGCCTCTTTGATGGGAGCACGATACAAGGCCCATTAGTCCTTGAGAAGTGCAGTTTCTCTAGGGTCCTTTGAGAGGCGCTGAGTTCTGGAGAAATTGCTCCATCTGTTTCATGTTTAATGTGTCCTTGATCATGATAGACAGTACAGGTTTATGAGGTCAAGAACTTGGTGCTGCTCCTGACGTCAAGAGAGTGAAACTTACTTTCTTATAGGTCTTATCACAGACATTTCAAAAGCAGTAAACTAGCTAGGATAATGAAGCAACGCACCTACACTCTCAAGTTATGTGTACACACTGTCAAGTCAAAGCTGATTGTCTTCCGTGGTGATATGGGTAGGCTAGCAGGCAAATTCCATTTTGATATGGCCCAACAGTTTGAAGTAAGAGCTCTTCATTGTCTTATAGCAGGGCTGTTTAATCTTAAATTTATAACCTTTGGCAGGGTAGGAATACTAAACCATTCTGCATGTCTCTCTCAACATGAATGAATTCTATCCAGTCAGCAAGGTTTCAGATGTTGCTCAGTTTTAAAGAGGAAGACTTATATGCCCTTTCTACTGCTGCAGTGACCGAGTTGTGAAGTTACATCACAGGGCAAACTGACCATACTGGATCCAATAATAAAGCTAGATAGCAACAGTGGGTTAATAGTGCAACGTGTATTAAAATGTTAGGGAAGAGAATGCCCTGGAAATCTATAAAATGTTGAAAGCAGCAGGCCTGCAAAATTTCCCAAAATATTTGTGCAGGTTTAAGACATTGCAAACAAATGTGGGTTTGTCATTTTCATTTGATTTGATTCAGCCCTATAATTTGATTGTTCTTCAATCTCAGCTAGAGAATGAGTAGAGAAACAAGGCCACCCATTCATAAGCCAGTACAACATGACGCGTTGTTCTTAACAACCATCTAATAATGAATAAACCCATAGCATGCTTCAAAAAAGACACTGCCTTCGTCTATATAAAGCTCTGAAAATGACACTTGTTCACCTGCCCTGCGCTCTCATCACTCCGATGAAAATAATCTGTCCTGAAGCTGAAACCCAACAAAGAAGACATAATCTAATTCACTGCTACTCAAGCTGTCACACATTGGCATTGCAAGAGTTGATACTCAAGGCAAGGCAAGACTAATACCTACGCATGAGCACATAATAATGTATTCATGGTTGCTTCAGCTTCCATCATGAAAACACCTTCAGATTTTTTTTGTCATAAATTAGATCAAAATATTCCAGCCACTATCCAAAGAAAACTATAGAAGCTCGTGTCGAGGAGGAAGTGAGTCTGATTTTAAGATTCATTTGAAAGTTTCCAGCCAGAATGAGGGCAGGTGAGCTGTAGACTGCTTGTTGAGCTTTTCTCAGAATGCTGTTGGGAGATTCTGCTTCATACTAAAATGTTACTGAAACACACTGTATATGGCCGTCCCACCTTCTAGAAATGTGCAAGTTTGTAAAAAAAAATTATATGGGCTGAGATGTAAGATATTGGTTTAATATTTGTGTCCATTCGTCTTGAAGTTTTATCCTGATTTACATGAATTTAGTTAATGTGTCCGCTGTTCAGAGGTCTCCTCTCATGATTTTATGTAGTTTATATATTGAATTTATGTTATTGGCCAAGGGACTAATTAAGACATTGAATCTTGAAAATCTTGATTTTTTTTTTTTTAAAATCTAGGCTGGCAGTTCAGGGCTGAGACAGCTGGAAAAGGAAGTTTCCATATTCAAGAAGGTGGATCATAAAAACATCATCAAGTTGAAGGAAGTCATTGAATCTCCAAAGGTAAGAAGTAGTTATTAGTTCATCCATCATTCCTTGGCTGATACTTGCAGTGATTTGTGGGACCTGCTGTTTCAGCATCTTCTTTCATCACACAGTACAGCTGTGCACATATAATATTGACAGTATAATGCTTATGGCATTCATTTAGTTGATAGCTGCAAAGAGGAAAAGCATTAGAAGAACTTTATCCAGTAGGGAGAAAAAAACCCTGAGAATTTAAAAAGCTTAGAATTGTGTGCAAGTTTCATATACTGCAGTCTGTAATGTGGAGTGCTTTATTACTTGGGTCTTTGAATACTGGGTTGTTTCAGACCAAAGCAGCAAAGCTCAGGTGTTAATTCTTTGCACTGTACTTTGATTGAGGTCTTAATTGTCATAACTTTTGCAGTGAGTATTTGTCATTTGCTGAATGGTGTGCTGCAAAATGCCAATGTTTTTGCTGTCTGATCCATTGGATACTCTTATTTACACTAGCAAACACGTAGAATGGAATGTGAGCCACTTCTCACACTTTTGCACAAATCTACATCTTTACTTTCATTATGTATGCCTGTTCATATGTATTGCATTGTTCTACAGCTTAATAAATTATTGATATTGTTATTGTCTTACAGTTTATGTGATGTCCAACTTCATGTTCAAAGAGTTCTGATTACTGTAATTACTATACTCGGTCAAGGAAATCTTGGAGTTGTATACTTTCATCTCACAAACATGGAGTTGTGTTCCCCTGACTCGCAGTCACATACCTGGATGCATTATAATTAAAGCCCTGGTTAAATTTGCATGATGAAATTTTAAATGTTCAATGGCGCAGTTTTCCAAGTTTCACAATTAAATTAAATATTTACTTCACAATTAAATATTTAGTTCATAATTAAATATTTAGTTTTCTATTTAAATCTTTAAAGTTTCTTACTGAATCTTTGATTCTTCATGAATAAATGAGATGTGTGCAGCTTCATGCTGGTTTCAAGTGAAGCGGTTTTGGAGAGGTTGGAAGTGGGCGGAGAGGAGGAGGTGCTACTGAAGATCCAAATATAAGGAGAATGAGAATGGAAGATGGAGAGATCAAGAAAGTTTACACACCTCCTTCCTCTCTGATCTACTCATGATATATTATTTAAGGATTGGGCACACAGTGGCTATACTAACCTTCTTGAATATTCTCATGCTCTTTCTGAACCCGCAATTCTCAATTATTGTTTCCCTTTGTTTTGTGTTTTTCCTCCTCAGAAAATGTATCTTATCATGGAATTGTGTGAGGGAGGGGATCTTGCCAAATTGTTACAGAAACGTTCACATTTGACAGAAAGTGACACAAAAACAGTCATGTCCAGTCTGGCAGAGGCCATCAAGTATTTACACCAGCAGGGTAAGACCACAGTAGTCAAGTTTTTATGGAGATGGTTCTAGAGAGGCAGTCAATTATTCAGCAGGGTTAGGATACAGTAGTCAATTTGTATGATGGTGCTCCTAGGGAGGCCAGCAAGTATTTACACCAATAGAATGAGGATACAATAGTCAAGTTTGTATGATGGTGGTTCTAGGAAGGCTATCAAGCATTTATACCAGCAGGATAATGGTATAATAGTCAAGCTTTTGTGGTGATGGTTCTAGGGAGGCCATCAAGTATTTATAGCAGCAGTGAAAGGATACATTTGTCAAGCTTATGGGAAGGTGGTTCAGGCATGCCATCAATTATTTACACCAGCTGGATAAGGCCCAGTAATCAAGTTCTTGTGGTGACGGTTTTAGCTATCAGGTAGTTACACCAACAGCATTAGGTCACAGTAGTGAAGTTTTTTGGTAGTGGTCTAGGGAAGTCAGTCTTTCACCCCCAGCATTTTCCTTTTTTAGCTCAATACTTCAACTAGTTATTGTTATATTTACTTTTAGTACTCAAAGTAATAGTGGTTTGTGAAATGGGGCCATTCCATAGTAGCTTATGTAGCTGCCACCCAATCCTAGTAGTTTGAGGTATTTTCATCAGGATTAATTTTACATTCTTGTAGTTTTCTGAAGATTATACTTTGAGAATTGGGACTTATAGAGAGTAAGACAAATCAAAGTACCTATAAGTCTGTTAATAACAGAAGTGTCAAGAGTTAGAAGCGATTTATAGTAATATTATTAAATGGAATGGTTTTGCAATAATTTTGTTGCTTGGTACCCTTACTAATGCATAATCAGTCAGTTGCTTCAGTTGTGGCTTTCCACTTGTGCTGGTTCATGCCAGTAGCTAACAGTGATTTACATATATATGGCAGATCCATACCATTTTAGTTTATATTAATTCATATCCTAACTGGATAAATAAGAAAATGAAGAGATCTTTCTCATATCTCTTGTTTACACTAATTTTTGCCTATCCACCTCCTCAGGCATTTTACACAGGGACCTGAAACTTGAAAATATTTTACTGGCTGAGGAGCCGGTAGAAGGCGGCAATATTCTGATTAAGGTTAGTCTAACCATTAGCCCTATAGATCCATTTTCGTGTTTGTGTTTGGCTGTTTTCTCTATAAATATCCCATAACAGGATCATTCACTCCTGAGGGAAAAAGTCTGCAAGATCTTGTCACTACATCGAGAGCTAGGAAAGAGATAAGGCATAGATTAGTCATAGGTGTGACTTTTCATTATTTATTGGAATTATCTGGTCATCATCGTCAGTGCTGCCCTCCACTGTGAAATCATACAGCTTGTCTCAAGTATCTCCCCAATAGGGACTTTGCCATAATTTTGAAAGAAATAGAGAGAGACTTCAAAATTAAGTACTTTTTTGTAAGCATACCTTGTTAGTAAGTATCAACTTCGCATGCACAAATTCATTATTATTCAGTCATTTCATTATTCAGGTGGACCTAGATGTTAAGTATACCTCATTGTTAAGCACAAACTTTTTCCTTGCACAAAAGCATATTTCATTATTGAGGTTCCACTTTACCACAGCCCTTATGAAAAAGTAGAGTATGCTCAGTGTGTCCTGTGAAATTCTGCAACTTGAAGACTTGAAATGCTGAAGTGGAAAAATTTATGAGGACATACAGCACTTACACCTTTTTTTTTGTGAAATAAAAATTGGAGTCAAACTATCTAAAGGGAAGTTATTTATGATGGGCGGTATACTATGTAGAAGAGCCTTAACAGATCTAATGTAAAAATAGGAAAACAGAAAGATACGAGAGAGACATGGCGCAGAGATCCTCATGTTTCAGAATTCTACCACACAGAGATATCACTCAACAGGCAATTCTCTGAAATAAAAAAATGTTGTCTCTGTGGCAGAGAAAGCTATCTGGCATCAGTCCAAGAGACTGCTTGGAAATGTTTGTGTTTTTTCCAGTCACTTGCCACTTGCCCGTGATACTCTCCTTTGTATCATTACATATATTTTATTCACATATAGGATGCAATAAAATACTTGCACTATATGAGGAGAAGGGTAGGAAGGAAATCGCCACCTTTCACACGAAAGGGCGTATCCTGATTTTTTTACGGTTTTGAGTTATCACCGCCAGTACGTAGTGCTATCTCAGAACTATGTTCACACGAAACGGTGTATCCCTAGCTCAAATAGTCACGAAGATATAGCATAAAATTCCTAAGGGCTTAAGCTAACTATCAGTATGATCGAATCAGACGTAAATCACTCTCCTTAAAAACGTGAAAAACAGGGATACGCCCTTTCGTGTGGAAAGCGACGAAATGATAAAATTTCTGTTATGCGCCTCAGGAATGAAATAATACACTGCTTTGATATTCCTGATGTAACATTGCATATCTGTATTCATGCTCTTAATTTCTGTGTGCCCAGGTTTCAGATTTTGGCCTTTCAACACAACAGAACAACAACTCGTATGAGAACATGCAGGAGCAGTACTGTGGGACACTCTCTTACATGGGTATGTTGCTCTCATAGCATTGT
>JAWQUT010000131.1:16138-52663 GCA_033807755.1 Ellobium chinense | reverse complement strand
TGAGTTTAGTTTGAGATAGGGTTATATTGCTCCAGAGCAATAATTTGATTTACTAGGCAGAATATTGATTTGATGATTTCGCTTCTTGTTTTGTAAGATATCTGCAAAAATGAGCTGAGGGGGAATCAATTTGTATTATATACTAATAATACAAATTTATGTAATTATTCTGTTTCTTCTTCTTAGCTCCTGAGATGAATTCAACATACTCTTACCCTGTGGATGTGTGGGCTATGGGCATCATTATGTATTATCTGTAAGTTCTGGGTCATAGCAGTAGCACTGCCTGTATATTAAGCTGCTGAGATAGTTCTTGGATTTATCATGAATGCTCTGTGAGGAACTGAATTGGACAGTTTGTAACTCTCTGCTTTGTATGAAATGTTGGAAAAGAACTGAATGCAAGAAACTCACCCTGAGCAAGGAGAACTGAAAACATTTTTGGACCCATAAATTACACTGATAATTTCTCTTAAAAGGTTCTTAGACTTAAACTGAGCTAATACTGAATTTGGCTAAAGTGAATTGTATAAAGGGTCTAATGAATGCTGGGTTCTTTTGGTGCACCATTGGCTGTGCTTGGGTAAGTTGTTATGAGGCATGATATTCGACAGAAAATAATAGGAACCAAAGAACACAACACATGTAACCGAAAGAATATGATTTTTCNGACTATCTCCAATTTTCCCATAACTTTTCATGCAAATTTAATGATCACCAAAATTTCAACTGCGATTTTCTCAAAACTAAGGAAAGTGTGGAGATAGTCACTTCTTGCGCTCAGCCGTCGATAATTTCTCTTAAAAGGTTCTTAGACTTAAACTGAACTAATACTGAATTTGGCTAAAGTGAATTGTATAAAGAGTCTAATGAATGCTGGGTTCTTTTGGTGCACCATTGGCTGTGCTTGGGTAAGTTGTTGTGAGGCATGATATTCGACAGAGAATAATAGGAACCAAACAACACAACACATGTAACCGAAAGAATATGATTTTTCCCTGCAGACTCACTCGGTACCCAAAGGACAATGAACTGAATGAGTCAATATCAAAAGATGGGCCAAAATTTGAAGAGCCTCAGTGGGAGTATGTCAGTGATCAAGGTAAAGCAAGGGCTGTTGGAATGGTGTTTCCTCCTCAGCTCAGTGTAATTTGGCAGTTTTCATTGTTTATCAGTATTGGTAAATTGCAGTTGACTTCGCTTATTTGCAGTTCACTAATAACAACTTTTACTCAGTTGCATGATTTTCAGGAAGTGAATATTATATTCCTATATAACAATCAGCTGATAATTACAACTTCTCATAAAGGCAGTCTTTCATGGGCTTTAGGAGTTGCATCTAAGTGGAGTTTACTGTGCATATTTGAAACGGAGAAGAATGAAATTTACAGTTAACAGAAAAATGAGTAAGTTATGATAGATATGAAGTGAGATTTGTATTCCCTATGTTGTTTATGTATCTCTCCTTTGTGTTTATTGCCTCATTATCTTTCCATTTCATCCAAAGTACAAGCACTCTTCACACTGCATGGTTTCCTGTTTCACATTCATCAAGACTGCACCATTTCCTGGTCCTTCCATGGGTTTATATGGAGAATACTCTATTTGTAAACCATTTAAAGTTCGAGAAAGTTCAGAAAATCCAATTCTGATTTTTATTCCTTTTTCATGTATTCCTAGTTCAGTACATATACATATACACTTGAAGTTACTTGAACATATTTCTTATGGAAACCCATATACAATACAAATTTAAAACTGCCTCGCAAGTCCCAAAGCAGATATTTTGATCAGTTCTGGGGATGTTATAAAATAGACTATTCCTAATATGAAATAGGTTTGAGCATCCTGAGAAATAAGTGTATCTAAGTGTTTTCTTTGAAATGGGAGTTTAGTATTTAAACGGCATTGGATAGTAATAGAGGGCACAATGAATAGACTGTTACCAGCTGTCAGATTTTGGTTACTTTAAACACCAGTCTGAAACTAGTATTCTGGGATATAAGGTTTCAAGGATGTCAGACTAAAATTCGCTTTATGGTATCTCATTGAATGTTATATGTTTCATAAATGTGTTGTCTGTTGTGAGTTAATGTGTGAAACCTGAGTCACCCTTTTCAAACAGTTTTATCAACAATAGGCAGAGATTCTGGTTGCCTTGGGAAGTGAATAAGGATGGCTGTAACTAATGATAGAGTTTTTCTATGAAGATAAGCCCAAAGCTCTTTACCTACTCCTGCAGTTGCCGTTTTCTTCTTTTTGTTATGTGCTGCTTGAATAGACAGATGGCAAAGAATAATGTATTCTTGTGCAAGTCACAGCTAATCGAAAAAGTGTACTGGGTATCCGAGTAAGTTCTTCTAGCACCAAGTAGACAACATGTGAACCTTTGATTGACAGTATCTTAGAACAGAGAACTTTTATTTTCAAGTTCAGATCTCTTATGGACTGTTCAGCGATAGGCATTCCTGCCATAGTATTTCTTAGTGTCATGATGATATTGCACATTACAAGCAAGAATCAGATGTTAATTTCACAACTAGTAGGCCTACATAATATGCAATATGATGTGTAATTCAAAAACTATGCCATATGCATATGCCAATCTCTGTTGTATTGGTTTGGAAGAGATCAGAACTTGAAAATTAAAACACTCTGTTATATCTCGAGAGCAGGATTCACATGAGGGTTCCCCAGTATCTTGGCTACATGAGTTGCTGTATGAGTTTAGGAATATCATACCCCCTATGTCATGTCACCTCGGTGAAATGCTTGATATGTTCCATTGTATGTGTTCTGTTGTGTACATGGTGTCATTCTGTATATTTATTACAGAGGTGTTAAAAATAGAACAGGTCAGCTCTTGCCACAGATTTGGTCCAACATGTGACATGCATTTAATCTGTACAAGGATCTATGTCTTACTTCACAAAATGTCCGAGACAAGAAAACTGTGTCTGTAGAACTATATGGGTAGAATTTTGCTTTGGCCAGTTTTGGTAGTTATTACCTCAGAGAAGGAGTTGCAGTATAAAGTTGTGAGATAAAACGATTGCTTAAACAGTGTGCTTCAGTGTTTCAGCTGAGACAAGAAGATAAAGTCTTTCATGCCATAGGCACTGAGATGGAACCCTCTTTCATCAAACATACACTCAATTTAAAGCAAAAACTCTAGTGGACCATGAGTTTGCTGTCACCAGTTTGACCAGGTGATGTGGAAATAGCTTCAGTTTCTTCAGAAAGAGATTTCTTTTGTCATGAACATCTCTGCCATTGTGAATCATCGATATCTCATCACTCCCTGTGCTCTGACCAGTCACCTCCATATTGTATGGTATGTTGTGGTGCTCACATTTCAGCCAAAGACCTTCTGCGCGAAATGCTCACAATTAACCCTGCCTACAGGCCTTCATCAGGGGAAGTGCTCAACCATGAGTGGTTTACGGTAGGCTGGCATTATCCCTTACTCACCATCTTCGCGTTTATTTTCTACATCAGCGTATTGTCACACTTATTCCACATTTGCTTAAGCCACTTTTTGAGATCTTGAGAAAATCTGCGCTCTCAACCTGTTGCTCAGTGCAAAACAGTGGGGCGGATAGGGTTTGGCTTGTAAATTTAGGATATAATAACAAGGCAAACTTCTACGTTGTATTAATCTGTCCCTGTGGAAAATTGCAACAAAAAAACACTGAAATTTGCGAAAACTGCAATTTTCAGGAGGGACAGATTAATAGGAAAAAGAAGGTAAATGGAAGATCATAGTAATGTAAACAACTCAAATCATAAAAAAAGAATGACCTAGGCAAATATGGAGAATGAGCGTGACATTACGACTCTTTGGTTCATTCTTTGTTGTATACCGGGTATTATTGGGTGACGCTTGGCTTCCCTCTCTGCATGTAACACTCCCATACCTTTGTTCCATTGGGGTTCATGTATGTGATCACTATTACATGAATCATGTGTCCTCTCAGTAATAGAATGCAGTGATGGATCATGGAAATGTGAAGTTCTAAGAAGGATGTGGATCATGGGAGATGCTGATCTTTCCTCACCAAAGGATTAGTCCAGATGTGGGAAAGAATCTATATTATAAAACGCTTCAGCCAAATTTTTGTCACGGATTTCTTGAGAACCTTGTAACGTAAAAACATGCGGTTTTCACCTAAATTCGTAGAAAAATACACAAGAAGTAACTATACACATCAGTCCTCTTTATTTTTTTTACCCTTTTTTAAAAAAAAGAATGTGTATAGCAACGATAGATCTTTTCAATCTGCCCGATTCACCAATTGTCCAACTTTTTCATGGAGTCTAATGCATTCGTCTATGATGCCTTTCGGTGCGCTAGGTATTCTTTCGCAGCTGGTGCATTGCCTGCCTGCCCATTTGTAAAATGGGGTGTTAGTCTTGTTTGTCATAAAGAAATACATGTTTTCTGTGTTTGGAGCATGCACATGATGAGTTTGTGAAAATGCTTGTTTTAAGGAAAGATAAGCATCTACCATTTAATTACATAAAGATCTTAAGCAGTAAGAGTAATAAAGGGTGTAAAATGCCCCAGTTTATAACATTCGTAAACAGACATAGTTTCCTCATTATGCTACACAGTCCTCAATTCATGAGCAATGCAATGTTGTGGTTGACATGTTATTCTTCCTTCACCTGTTGAAATCAATCTTTCATGATCTTAACAGGGCAAGAAAAGGGAACATGGAAATGTTCTAGAACTGATGAAAGACTTTGGTCGAGAGCAGAAAGAGAGTTCAGCATTACAGGTGGATGGAGAGGGAGACATAGCTAGTGCAATAAATGGGCTGGATGGGCAGAGTGCTGGATCCTCCTCGGCGTCAGTGGATGGAGCAGCTGCTTCAAAGGTGGGTTAGGTTGGGCCTAGAATATCCCATTTTTGAGCAGTACTGTGATTTGTGTTTCACAATCTATATACTGTATTTCATTCACATGACTAAAGGATTGTTGCTCATACATTTTAATTCCATGCTCTGCACATGCATGACTGCTCCTCATTCATTAAGGGCGCCAGCCATGTGTGAGGCATGTAAACAAGTTAACATGTAAGTGATAATCCTTTGGTCACAAAAGGAACAGAAAATACCTGATAACATGTAATGCATGCAGAAGGAGTAAAATAACAAGAGTAAAATAACAATATCAACATGATAAAGTTCAAGGAGCTGATGTTGAAACTGTAAAGATATCCAAAACACAGGAGCCAAAAAGTACATGTACTAATCTTGGGGTGTCTTCAAAGAGGAGTGGAATTTTTAAATAAATGGTTATGGACATTGGAGAGAAATGTAGACAAAGAGCCATGTGAATGTGTAGTATGTTAGGGAACATGTAGTGTGTTTTATTATGTTTCTCTTTATGTGTAGTCATTAGGACAAACAGGTCATGATTTTGATTCCCAGTAGCATGGTCAATGTGTAATTGCTAAGGGATGTATTTCATTCGCTCTTTCCTCTCTCAACCTCTATGTAATGTTGGGTATTGGGATGTAGGGAGTGCAAGCTTTTGTCTGAATTGAAGTTATTATTGCCTTTAAAAATGGCAGCCGCACTGTTACTTATATGTATACAATACTCATAAGCTACATAGTTACCTCTCTTGCCTGAGTAGTAATAGTGTGTTAAGCAGTATGAGTGAGGTTCTTCTTAGAGATGAGATTTTCAAACCTTGTTGTTGTTCCTATTATTATTATTGTTTGAACACACAGACCTGGAAACTTAGAAGATGTCTGGAGTGTGATATTAGTGTACTTTGTCACCTCGTGGTGAAGAGCTCAGGCTGACCCACGTTTGTGTGACTTTGACCTCTGGAAATGAGACCTCTAATCTTCTAATGCTTTATCCCTAAACTAAGGGCTCAGTGGTGAGAGTGCCCGGATATCGCTAGTAATGATAAGAATGTTTGTATACATTACACATAGCAAGGAGTTAACAGTGTGTAGTTCAGATGTTTTAATCCTTGTCACAGTTCTGGAGATAGTTAAGCAATGAGGTACAAAATCAAGGCTGTTCATTGGAATTTTGCAGTGGCAGGCTAGGCTGCTTTGTTGAAATTAGTACCTATTACAATATATACCATATGTGTCTGATCCTCTGTATCCCTCACAGAAGGAGCCTAGAAAGGGTTCAGGGGGAAAGAAAACAACAAGTGTAGACACATTATCCTCCACAAGGACATCGCTCACAACAGGTGTCACAAAATCAAATGTAAGTACAATTACTCTTATTTGATGACATATTGAGATTACATATGTATAGTAGAGGCTCATAATCTAGAATTCCAGGATCTCGGTCTAAAAGATGTTTAAAAAGCAGAAACTTCAGACCAGAGCATTACAACAAATGTCTTGCGACCAGTCAAAATTAGGCCATGTGTTTAGACTAGGAATTGAAATATCAGGCTCTAAAGATGATTGGGGCTGTCTGATATTGCATTTTTTTTTGTTTGTTGCATATGAGTAAGTATTATATAAGCAGTAAAGCATTTCAAAAATGCTTATGAAGAAAATTCTTTGTGCAGCAGAAGTGCCATTACTAAAATACTTTTCAAGACAAATGATTTGGATGGATCAACCCATTTGATATTGCAAAATACAGTGGAACTTCAGTATAAAGTATGCCTTTGGTGCATGGAAAAAAGGTATACTTATTATTGAATTGCACTTATTATCAAGGTTTACCTGAGTGATAAGATATTAAAATAATAATAAGTACTTGCATGTGAATTTCACACTAAAAAATGAAGTATATTTTCGTATGAGTACTTATTGAATTTCCACTGGTAGGTTGAAGTGTTTTTATAGTGTTTTATAGTGTTATAGTCTAAGATCTCTTTCCCTGACGTATGATTGCATCTTATGGACCTTAACATATTTCCTATTTTATCTTTTCTTTTAGAAATTGAAGGTGAGTGGCACCCACTCACACACCCCCTCACCCCGCCCTCCCAGTAAGACGCCCACTCCCAAGAGTACCCAAGAAGGCAGTAGCAGAACCTCAACTACAGCCACCAAAACTACAGTGAACACTGTGAAACAGCAAACCAGCACCAATGGCCCCTTGAATAAACCCTCAACAGGAGTTCACTCTAAAATTACCTCCACACCAAAGAGCAAAAGGAAATGACACAAAGGAGAGCTGTCCGATCTTTTTGAAACTTTGTTTTTCACTAAACCACAATTTATCCTGCATATATGATGTGCTGCTCATCTGTGTGCAAGCGTTGAATATCTTCACTGTGACATGGATATCTGGCCAGATAGATTAGCAGTGTATAGGACTCTGTACATGTTGTGAAAGAAAAAAAGCAAATAGCGATACTGTCAACTCCACTCGATTCTTGGAAGTATGAATAACATTGCAGTTGAAAGAAATTGCAGTTGTCCAGTTACTGTTATTAATCAAAGGAATATTTTGATTAAATGAAGTTAGCTATTTGTGGTGCAGTCATGTAAAATCAGCCTGTTATTGCCACAAACCAGTGTATCTGTGGCTTCAAAAGTTGTTTAGAGATTTGAAGATTTTGTTTTCATTAGAAACAAAAAAATTAATATTTTCCTTGAGAACTGAAAGAAAAGATATATTTCATGCATTTGATTGTTGGGTAGGAAGAAGCTTGGAGACTATGGTTCTGACTTAACAGCATTAACATGTGACCCTTCATCATATAGGTTACATGTTCTCTAAAATCCAATAACTCACATGAAAGCATTTCACCCATGCCAACTTTGTTATCATTTGGAAAGAGTCTCTTGTAAGTCTGTACAAGCATGAAATTAAAAAACAAAAATCAGCTTATGAACACCACCTGTAAATTCCTGGTTACATGTCACACAGTAGTTCTAACTCACATCATTTTATTGACGACATTGTGATGTAAGGAATAGAATTATCAGGCAGGGAGTGAGGCTTGCAGGTGTCAGTCTTAGCCCATTTCATGTAATTCAGATAATGCACAAGCCATGCAAAGGTTAATTTCAAATAGGAAGGTTTCCTCACAGCATTAGGCAGACATGATTGTTTTCACAAGCTTCATAAACAGTCTTTTGCTGGGCCAAGATCACTTTCCTATTAATCCCAGGGTTGAATAATGCTTTGTGGAAAATGGGAGACAACATTTTGGTCAAAGCTTGTTAATGCTGGTACTTCAAAAGTATCCACACTAAAGCTATCCTGTGTGCAGGTTGTGATGTGAAAGCAGCACTGACAATTTGATGGCAAAGCTTCATACCACCTCATATCAACTTGATAACATTATGTAGAATTAAAAAATAGCTTTATGATGTTTGGAATTTGCCAACATCTTGTTAAGCCTGTAAAACATACAGCATTATCAAAATGGTTATTAGTCAAGTATTCATTACATTAATCACCTCTTGCACAGTTGCTTGGCCACATCTTTACTGAAGACTATTTCATGTTGTAAACTTGTGAATGTAGAGTGCAAAGAGAGAGAGAGATGATTGACGTATTGTAGTGAGTGAAGCTCAGAAATAAAAAAGTCAGTTCAGTTATCAGATCACAAAAATATTACCCCTTCTTTACTGTGAAAAAATTTAGTTTTTTTAATAATGATGCCACTGTCTTTGGCCTCATGGTAATGAACTCTCTCAAACTCATCTAGGAATTAGTTTGAATTGAATTTGTTGAATAAAGTCTATTTCAACCATTTGTAACCACTAAAAGTACGGTTAGGAGTAGAACTTCTTTCTTTCTTTGCTGATGGATGCAGGATTTCTTGACCTTACTAAGTTAGTGAATGAAAAACTGTGTTACTGAATTGCTGAAGTATTTCAGTTCAGTTTCCTTGCTTTTCTCACTTACGCCTACTTTTTGAGCTGGGTTCAACAGTGAATTATTTTTGAGATATCAGATAAATTTTCTTATCAGATGTGTGCATGTCATATTGTTGATGAGGAAAGAATCTGACTGTTGTATTTGGTGTTCCCTATGCTGCTGAAATTCCTATGCTGACACAGGGTTGTTGTTTATTTTTTTATATACTTTTTCTTTCAACAACAGTGTTGTGTACATTTCAGGGAATAGTCAATAAACTCCAAAAATTAACAAATCCTGTGGCTGGGGAAATGTCTCCCATACCTCATATGGTATGACCCGGAGAAAACACCATATGAAAAATTCAGTAGCTCCCTTCCACAGCTGAAACCAAGCCATATTATTATTGCAACTTTGATCATAAGAAAAGACCATGAGATTTTGACCAGTGGTTCATGACAACATTTTGATCAGATTTTCCTTGACCATTGATCACATTCAATGGATAGTCATTCAGTATAAGTCAATATATATACAATATATATGTCAAATCCATTTGTCTGGTATTAAGGCCTACTGGGGTAATTATGTGAATTATATGAGGTAGGCATTGTTTGTTATTTCTCTAAAGCTGTTTCTTTATTCTTCATATTTTTGGAAGGTTGGATGACTTTGATTATATGACTATCAGCTGATGTCATGAATATTGGCCAAAAACACCAGAGATTTGTATCCCTTGATGACTTATAGTGTAATGTCATAATATGTCTTGTATATATAATTTCATTGATTTGTAGGTCAGTGTTCAAGATCACATGGTCAATTCATCTATGCACATTCCCATGTGATATTTGTTAATTTATGTTGATAAAATTACCCTATGCATAGAGTCTGTGACAAATATGTTTGCTTGATGTTCATAAAATGAGAACTGGGTTTACCACAGAATGCTGATCATATTTTTACACCTTGAATTATCCATGGATATTTCCAGGTAGTCTGACATTTATTCTGTGACATTAACATAACAAGGGTTGTCTGCGCAAACGCCTTATCTCTCTTATATAATTCATATAACAATATGGTCTTTGCGAAGGCACCCCTCGATAATTGAACCCATCACATAACAGTACCTGTTGCATGAAATTTAGCTGGTATTCAAAAAAATGTTCACCCAGGCTGACACAAATTCTGAACTATGAATCCAGTTTAAAATACTATCTTATGATTTTTTTAAGGGTGAAGGCTATTTTTATAAGAAAATGAGCCTGTCTATGCTTTCTCCAAATTTCTTATTTAGAATATGGCTTGATGTGTCAACGTGTTCAATATGATGTCATTTCAGAATATTTTCAGTGGTTACAGCAGGTTTATCATCAGACTGTATAAAAGCTGTTGTTTCCTGCAAGAACAGTTTTAGTATTTGGAAGAGTTTTTGACAGTATCAATAGTATCATTCTGAAATGGAAATTCTTGTAGACTATCAAGAGAATAAATTTGTTTGAGAGACTTAGCTTAAGAAAAGAGAGTCAGTAATGGCACAGCTGATATTTTGGGTGCCTTGTTACAAGACCAGTTGTATGTAGTAAGGCCATTATGGTTCGCTGTATGCAATAACGACCATGACCTTTTTGGTGTAGACATGTTGCAGTGGAATAGTTGTCATCAGGTTGTTGAGTTTTAATGTGTTAGTATTTTAGCCAAAGAACAACTGCTGCATATTACTTTCAACACTTTCTATGACATGTGATATTTTATCCCAGTCCTGCACGTTTTTGTGAAGTTCCGTCCAATGTTTTATTATTTGAATGAGAAAAGCCATTGTTTACAAGCATTGCATGAACCGTGTATATAAAGATAGTTTATATTTACTTAAAATCAAACTGCTGACATTCCTATAATGGCCTCTAGTGTTGTCTTATTATTGTTCTCACTATGCACACCCAGTTAGGCCATTAGGTAATCTGTGACTCTTAGTCTTATGTATGGCTTTTAAAGTACATGTAATGTGAAAACCATTTTTCATTGCATTAGAGCCTCATTATCATGAGGTTATTGTTGAGTAATTAGAAAGTGAAGCATACCACAGAAAAGTTCTGTGCATGCAATATCAAATTTTAATTTCTGTGAGGGTTCATAGAGAACTGAGTTCCAATTACAGTGGAGCACAGATGTGTACATCCTGGGACCAACCAAAAGTGTACTTTTTAACAGAAATATATATTAACCATACACATACTTTTGGAGAAGAAAAATTGGGATCAGAAATACTGTACTCAGTATCCATGTTTACATACTAAGAGTTCTTTGTTAAGTGTGCTCCACTGCAGTTGTCTCACATGTTCTTTCAAATGATTCCTTATTTGAGAGATACCATACCAGTATCATATACATGTGAGACTTTGTTTTTCAGACATTCTCCATATAAAAGTCCTGCTTTTTCCTCAGTGTTTTGACATTTAGTGGCCACTCTGAGTAGACTCAACAGTTTCCTTTTTGTTTACCTTAATTGATATAAGACCAAATGAAATTCCATTCTTTTTGAAACATCTGCAAATTCACTTACAAACCTTACATAAAAATCTTGCTTTTCAGCAACTTTCATCATGCATCAGTGTTCCTAGTTTTATTTTTAATTTTTAGTGTCTAGCTCACCATATCATGTGGCCCAGTGAAGTCAGCCAAAACACTATAAAACTTCTTGATGTGGCTTTTGTTGAGCATGTTTTACAGGTACAGTAAACCTTGGATCTAACAAGGTTGTCGGGACCAACCTTCAGTTCTCGTTGAAGCCGAGGTCTCGTTGAACACAAGGTCTCTGAAATGTTATGTGAAAATTGGTCTATATCTAGTGAGAACCTTTAGTTAAAACGGTACTTAACTTTGCATTTCAAAAATATTGCTGGTTGCCACCCTTTACTCCAGACACCATTGGCGTGACAATATTGCAAGCTGATACATGTACTTATTTATTTTAAGAAAAAAAAATTTGTAGACAAAACAGTGTAAATGTTGAGAAATGAATGGTTTCAATCACTGTCTCGGGGTCTGTGATTAAAATTTCGCCTAGCGCAATGATTGGTCCAAAAAAAAGGCTTGGCCAATCATCAGCTGAGCATATTATTCCATTGTTCATTCCCCTCCCTTCCCCTCACCCTTGACTTGCAGAGACTTCAAAGGCTTTAATTACTCTTCCACTGATCATAGCCCAATCTCTTTCCTCCATCACCTCCCTCCCTACTCTGCTCCTTTACACACGAAGATATTACCGGTAACCTTTCATGTTGACTCAGTCTTGTAAGGTGTAGACTGTTGGTAGCAATTGTTACATAAATCTTCAGGAGCTGCTCGCTGCCGAGAGTGAAAAGGATGTGCAACAGCCTAACTTCAGGTCGATAACCTCGTTACAGCCGAGGTTGCTGAATTTTTGATTCGTAGGATCAGAGGTACATTTACTATTACAAATAAGGTTAAAAAAAACGGGGATTTCCTTTCCCATGTTGAATGCGAGGTCTCGCTGAATCCGAGCTCATTGTATTCAAGGTTCACTGTACAACCGTGAAATAGGCCAACTTAGTCTAGGAGTAGAAACATGTATTAGGAAAATGATAAAAATGTCAAGATCTTGATTTTACCATATAAGAAAATAAATAATTACATGTTATTTCACTGCTGATTGCCAATACATCTATGCATGATTAGAATGGCTTCATATAGGGCACTGATACATTGGTTCTTGGTAGACATAGAGAAAAGTAATTCTAGAGTATGATTTATGAGGAGGGGTGGGAGCCTTCATATGAATATAGCATTCACTTTCTCTCCCAAGCAGTATAACCGCATAAGAACATTTCCTGAATTATCAGCAAAGTGGAATTTTTCACATTGGTGAGAAAATATTGACCGAACAATATTGCAGTGAAATGATAAAGAGGGCTTTCTACAAGAAGGAACGTGATGTTTTCCTGTTTTGGCTTGCTCTGAAATGGAGATGTGAGTGAGTTCCTAAAGCACTGTTCATCTCATTCGAGTAGTGATGTGTTGCTCCGTTTTGGAGGCATAACAACCTGTCAACCTTATTGAACCATACGATGACCAGACTGGGAAAAAAAGAGTTGGCAGATCTGGATATAATGCAAGGATGATTTGTGACATATCATTGATGCAGATAACTTGAGATTTGTGTTGATCTCTGATGTTTTTTCCTCAGCTTCTAGGTAATTTGTACACTCTTAAACTTTACAGTTGTCATATTTAACAATACCCTTGTGTGTGTTTTCATTAGTTTTCATGTAGCCTAGGGTCTTATCTTGCATTTTACTCATTAAAGCTAACTTATTTAAAATGCCTCCCATGTTAAATTTGCAGGTTAAAATCAAGTTTATATATTTGTTATACCAGACCTTTAACATTTCACAACTTGTCTGACCATCGAAAGTTAACATTTGGAAAAATTTGGCATATGCAGTTGATATAATTAAGGAATCACAATATTTCACCAAGAAAGGCCAAACTGGCATCAGGAAATAAGTGTAATTTCATCTTCATCTGGAATCAGCTTAGTTATGATGTGATTTTACATCAAGTTGTTAAGATCTTGAAAGTACATTTTTTGTTGTGATGTCAATTAATATCCAATAATTTCCATGTAGTTGGCTTCACTCTCACAAAACTGTAGTTTAGTCTAGAAGTTCTGGTAACTTTTTGTTTAGTTTTTATGTTCACCCAGTCAACATGAACCACAATGTGATCATTTTTAACCATGTCATAGTCTGTTAGAGAAAATGAGTACCCAAAGCATGGAGTGTTGTTGGGCACTTCTTCATTTGGCCAGCTTGGTGGAACAGATGGTGCTTTGGAGCTTCAAATCACCATTTGACAATCATGGCCGGCATTATGACGGTGTCCTTGGTGACAGTTTTTTTGTTTTTTTTTACAAGAAATAAAATTATTATTTGAAAAGTTTGTGCCACTTATGTTGAGGTCATTTTACTTAGCCAAATACATTCATCACAAAAATTTTTCACATTTACCTATTATATTTCCACAGACACCTTCAAAATCCCAAAACAAAAGCTGATTTTCATCAGTTCTGCAGANTGGTAACTTTTTGTTTAGTTTTTATGTTCACCCAGTCAACATGAACCACAATGTGATCATTTTTAACCATGTCATAGTCTGTTAGAGAAAATGAGTACCCAAAGCATGGAGTGTTGTTGGGCACTCCTTCATTTGGCCAGCTTGGTGGAACATTTGGTGCTTTGGAGCTTCAAATCACCATTTGACAATCATGGCCGGCATTATGACGGTGTCCTTGGTGACAGGTTTTTTTTTTTTTTTTTACAAGAAATAAAATTATTATTTGAAAAGTTTGTGCCGCTTATGTTGAGGTCATTTTACTTAGCCAAATACATTCATCATAAAATTTTTTCATTTACCTATTATATTTACACAGACACTTTCAAAGTCCCAAAACAAAAGCTGATTTTCATCAGTTCCGCAGAAATTTTGAACAAGCATGGTATAAAACATTTTAGAGCTTCCCATGAATTTCATAAAATGTGCTGAAGTGTGTTAACTCATTCCATGCCAATCGACGATATATCGTCGATATACGTTGCCGTGGCTGTGCCAGTCGACGATGTATCGTCGATATCAAAATCTTCTTTTGTTTCGCTACTATGGGTCTGGTTTGAAATTTTTTAGTATTCATAAGTAAGGACAACTCTTCCTAAACTTCCGTTCATGAAATCAGTGTTAGTTTTGAGTTGCTGGATGCGATTTTTCTTTATAGTAAGAAATAGTACTTTAAGAAAATAGTGGCCTGGCAAAAACGTGGAAAACATATTGGCATGGAATGAGTTAAGAAGACAAGGACACATTGTCCACAATTTTTTCAGGTCTGTGACAAATCACAATAGAGTTCACTTAATATTTAATACAATAGTGCTTTACCCTTAATTTCGGTTTACCTGGGTGAAGAGAATTCCCCATTCAAAGGCCCTCTTTATTCGCAATAAAAGACTTTCAGTAATCTGATGACAAGTTTCAGGGAACCTTTACTAACATAACAACTGCTGTGCCATCAAGGAAGTAAAAAACTGGAGGTGCTCATGTCACAGTTTTTCTTCCCCTTGTCCACTGATGGTTCGGCACAACATACCGAACTATATGCTCACAGCTATTTGCACGTGGAGATTATATTCAATATTGCACCAGTTAAAGATGATTGCTTGAAAGCACGATCAAACTCCATGCTTGCAACTGTTGTGAAAGACTTATGTTAAGCTATAAATGAATAACACAACACTTGCTTAACCCACCACAATTTCTCCGATCCCTTCAATTTCGTGCCAACAGGAATCTCGTTTACTGTAATGTAATATATGTCTCAAAATATATGTGTTCGCAGTGCAGACTTTGAAAGATGATTGTAATATGACTGAACTTTTACACCTGCAAGGTAAGGGCAAGAGGTAAGAGATGCTGGCTCACGTAAACAGGATATGCTGAAGCCACTGTGTGGCAGTATACTGCTGTAGACACACTGATATACTTCCAATTAGGGGACTGATATTAAACTAAAGGAAAGAAAAGGTTTAAATTACCTGGAACTTTTTTTGTAGTATGAAAATATCTCAATATGGGGACTGAAGTTAACACTTAAGGATACAAGATTACAGCAGAATCTCAGTACTGCGCCTTGGTGCATAGAAAAAATATACTAATTACTGTGAATACTTAATATCGAGATCCACCTAAATAATAATAAAAAAATAATGAATCCATGCATGTGAAATCCATACTTAATCACAAGGTATACCGAATAAGTGAGTACTTAATAATGCAGTTTTATTGTATACCCAGAGTTACTTCATGCTGGTGTACCAGTGTTGTAAAAATGTGAATAAACAATTACATTTTCAGAGGGGCCTTGGGAAGGAAACAGTAATTAACTAAGCAAGGCTATGGTACACAAATTCTTAAATGCAAGAAAAGACAGTTCACATTCTTTGCTGGGGCTGCCCTGTGGCAGTGTACTGCTGAAGATTGCCCTGATGTGCTATCAGCTGGGGACCGAGATTAAAGGAGAGGAAGAGGAAGATCCTGGCAAAGGCAGTGTGTTACTCAGTGCTTCTTGGGCAGTTTTAGGAGCATAACACACCAGCCAGCTAACAAGATATGGGACATGCCCCCTACTTTACAAATAATTTTTATAATGTTTTGTGATTTATGGAGACTATTTTCATTTAACAGAAATGTTAATGTCCTATCTTAACTGCAATCACAAAATTATTTTAAGAGAAACATCCTATCCTAAGCGCAATTCACATAAGCAAAGTCACTTATTGTAAGAAATAATCTTATAGTTAGCATACATAATACATGTATACTACACAGTAAGGATGTGATAACAACTGAAACAGGCAAGAAAGAATGAAAGCAGTCTACAGATTATAATTTTCCTTCACAAGCAATTTCTTTGACTGATGTCAAATGGCCTTCTCTCAGTGACAACATTCTCTGATTTGAGAAAATTTAGAATTCTGTAAAGAGTGAATGATAATCATTTAACTCGGAGAGACCTGTTGTGCTCTTTTGTGTTAACTGTTTTCTTGGACAGATCTTTCAGTTTAGATCATAGCAGCTGTCACCAGAGGGTATGAATGAGAATGGATGACATTTTCAATGCAGTTTAAGTACCTCATACCACACAACTACACATGCATGACAGAGAGCATGTATCACACAGCACTCCATGTATCAAAGATATGAGACAAACATTGTAAAAGTCAAAGACATTTGAGTATGATTTAATGATAAAATGATGACATATCAGCACTGAACACAAAATGTGAATGGTACAGTGAAAAGATGTTATGAATAATGTTAAAACAACATTGTTCCTACTCTTTCTGTTAAGGAAATATTTGAAAGAAATTTCATTTTGCGCGTTCATCTATGCTAATCAAATATAAAACTTTGACTTAGCTTGTAAATGGCATTAAATTCTCATGAAAAAGTCAAGAAAGGACAAAATAATTTAGATTGCATGCAATATGGCATATGGAGATGCTTCTTTGGAAAAGGTACATTCCACTGGGTTTTCTGCCAATGAGCCGCTGAGAAAGAGGTCTAGGAATTTATCCATACAACTGCAGAGGTTTCTTTGTGCATGTGATGCTTAGAAAACAAATATCTGCGAACAAATGGATTGCCCTTAGCACCAATATAATATATATGGTGACCTGAAGGTAGAATACATAATTATAGCTGAGGCAAGTACATGTAATTAAATGCATGAGGAAAGCCATACAAATCAACTACTCAATTTTATAAAGCTTCATCATTATTACTGGCAAAACTCAGTTCTTCACGATGATCTTGATATGCCCTGATCTGACGCTGAAGCCTCTGTCTGATAATAGTGGTATGGCCTACCAGTTTTTTTCAGGATGGAAGCTGACATAGTTTGTGCAAATTTAAGTATACTCAAACACATTAATTACAAAAATGTCTAATATGAAACTACCAATGTTATGAACATTTCACAAGTCCTGACATTCATCTATTTATCATACTTATAATGATAGGCAACTAGCTTTAATCTGAAAACTACATTTGTAACAGAACATTTCTAAATCCTTTGCCACCCCCACTTTTGTTACAGGATAAAACAAAGTCTTTCTTAGTCTTAGTCCCCTCATAAGCAATCCCTACCCCTGACTTTCTGAACTGAAGGTCAGACAAATACTTGACAGTCGTTATTCCAGTCTCTTGCGTCAATAATCTTGATTGCCAGGCCATGAAAAAGACTGACATAGGTGACTCTATTTTACTCACTAACACAGATAATTTGAAATAAGCTTAATAGAACAAGATTTACTGTGTCCAGTAAATCTTATATATTAATAAGCATGTTTGTGCTGTCAATATAAAATTCTAAATTCATTTTCTTATCTGTGTTTCTCAGATTCCATCAGGGTTGTACAGGTTCCCTATAAAAATTTAAAAACTGTGTGGTCATAATAATGCATTGTGTTTGGTGTTAAAACACATTCAGCAAGGTTATGAATCTTACAGTATATATTAAAAAAAAAACAAATTTTCCCACATCACTTTTTCAAAAATTTCTTTCATTCTTCTTCACTCAGATAGGTGCTGTATTTTTATTCCAATAATTCCATTTACTGTGTCTGGATGAACCCAAGGAAGTCCAATTCTGCATCTAGATCCAAACCTTGCCCTAAGTACATCAGTTTCACTTCTTCATAGGTAATCTTGAAAATAAATATCAAGTCTGCAGGTCTGAGCGATGGGGTGAATTTTGGCTGCCTCAACATGGAAGGAGGAGGGGAAGATAGAAATGTAACTCATCAAGCTAACACATGTTGTACTAAGAGAGGAATGTTCAGGCTATAGCTTCTATGACCCCAGGGCTCAAACTAATGATCAAGGCATCAGAATGTTGGGTTACATATGGTGGAGCTGAAAAGGAGAACACAGTATTCCAGTTGTAAGAACTTCATTTTTCTTTTTCTCAAAACTCCCTTAAAACCCAAACCACATCGTTGCCAAAATTTGGAACTGAGAATTCATAGAAGATGTGATACTTGCTTTTAAAGTTTGAACTTCAAAACATGGTGTTTGTTTTTAAAGTCTGAACCTCAAAGGACCAGACATATCCATTTACTTATAAAGAGGTTCAGTTTTAAGTTTAAAGGAAAGTTGCATCATCCTACTGACCATATTAAATCATACGATACCCTATTATTCCAATAAAACAGTTTTTCAAGCGTCTGTCATAATGATATAACGCCTCTACCGGCCCTAAACAACCCACAGGGTTACATTATCTAAAGTCCGAATTGTTACAACCACTGCGATCATGGTGGCCATAAGCTTACGTCAAATATGTTATAGCCACATGGCCAAGCTGTCTAGCCAGTGCTCTGCGGACAGGTGACAGCATGTTGGTTTGAATGTTTTAATTCCTCTGTGAACAGTAGATATGTCAAACAAAATCATGCTGAAGCAATAAAACTGCACAATATTTTATCTGGTTTGCATTATCAAATTTTACTTTTGAATTTAGACGACCAGAACCAAAATTAAAAGCTGAATAATACATTGTCAGATAGAGATGTCTGCCACTGCTGGAACTTAAATGACGTCATCATTTTTGCCATTAGCCGCTGCTGATCAGGGAAGGGAAATAATTCTGAACGCAAGGGTCAAACCCGGTAACTCTAGCTCTTCTAATTGCGTCATATTATATAAGCGCATGATAACTAACAGAATGGTGCTCTTTCTTCGCAAAATTGACTCCGTCGATACCATAGAGAATTTTCAGAGAAAAAAAGTGTTGGGAAACGGAAAATTATTTTTAGCCATTCATTGACAGCCAAGAAGGAGCACACAGGGACCAAAGAATGTGTTCATTTAAAGTTAGTTTTCAGTACAGGCCAGTTCACTTTGGAAGGACATCATTGAACTTGCATTTTTACAGTCACAAAACAACCCTGAAAAGGACAATTGTTAGAAAATATCCAAGAGAGACAATCAGTTTTCCCAGAGCACACATATGAATCCATGTTTTTAGTGCACTGAACTGAGCATAAAATATCCTCACAGAGTCATGAAAAATTGCAACAAATACGCAAAATTGGAGTCTTAAAATCAATGCTTTACAGTGGCTTCAAAACATCTGTAAACTTATGAGCTGCCCTTGGTGAACTTCATTTTTTTCTCATCTGATTCTGAAACACTGTCTAAACTTTTTCTTTTCCTTTCATTTTCAGAAGTATTATCACCTCCATCTTTGTGAGAATCATCACCTTCCTTTTCAACGTTATTACTCATTGTGTCCTCTGTCTCTGGTACTTCATCCGCTTCCTCCCCTTCCTCTCCTTTGGCTTCAACCCCTTTCTCCTCCACTGTATCTACAGTATCTGGATTCTTTTTCTCTTCAGGCGGCTCTGGATGGTAGCCAAGACCCAAATGACCTCTCCTTCCCCCTGCGAGACGGTATTCCATACTGTGTTCGTACTGCTCTGCTAGTCCCTCTGTGATTTGTTGATCTTCCTTTCCTGGGGATAAAAACATGGACTGCAACATATGCGCACTACTGATAACTATTAAAGATTTATAATGACTTACCCACACATTTGTCAAAAATGTGTTAATATGAAGTCAGAAATTAAAGTTACTCTGAAACATTCTACAAACCCCTAAAATAAAAACTGGATTACACTAACTATTTGGCCATTGCATAACATTTAGAACATGACACAGACATGAGTTATTAAAGTTCTCATATTGAAGCAGACTAAATTTTTCCATCCCAATGAAATTAAGATGTAGTGGAGAGAGGGGTGGGGTATCTTTAGGGAACAGGAAACACTACATCTTGGCACAGGGAATATGTGCAGCTGGAGGTATGTCTTAACCCATAAAATGCCATAATTTCTTTCCCCCTCCTCTTCTTCATGCTTTACACTTTACAGGGAGTCATTAGTCATAGAGGTTTCCCCCGATCTTCTCCCACCCATGTCACATCAATCAGATTTGAATGCCTAGACCAAAAGCCATCTAGAGTCAGCTTGCTAATTATGATCACGCCATGAATTATTTATGCTCCTTACACATTTATAAAAAAGTGCTTATTACAAAACTAACCAATTACAAAACATTTCACAAATCCCGACATCTTTTTATATATTTTGTTCTGCTTATTACAAATTGCTAGAAGTGCTAATCACACTTATCATAAAGCATTTGTAAATCCCCCTTCCACCCTCTTTTTCAGATTAAATTAAACCAAACTGTACACTAGGACATACTTACTGCAAATTTCAAAGGGTGCTTCTCAAATAATTCTGCAATAGCCTTATATTTGGTCTCATTGTTATTGCTTGGGAATTTGTAGAATGTTTCAGAGTAGCACTAATTTCTGATTTCATACTAACGATTTAAAAAAAAAAAATGCAAGGTGTATTCAATTCTTTATACATCAACATGATCCTTAGCAACGCACAAGCTTGGCTGCCATGCTAAGAACTGACTGAGCTGGGTGACCCCTATTTTTCATTATCATGGATAAAACAAAATATGCTTAGTAACAAATCTGTAGATCTTTAGAAAATCCTATTTAGCCTGTTCAAGTGTAATTCATTTCTTAGCCATCAATGATCCAGGTCTCATCTTCTGGAGAGAAATTCTACACAGTGTTACAAATAAGGCAGTAAACATCTTAAACGGTAACTGTTTGAATTTCTCTATCTCTGAGACAGGATCAGAATGAGAAAGACATGTGAAAGACTGTATTGCAAAGATGAAACTGCATCTGGTTACTATTGAAGCTGCCACTGTGGTGAGAGCTGAGGAAAATAATGGCCACAGCTCAAAATATCAAATCTGTTTATATATTGATACAGGTATTTCCTTAAACAAATATTAGTGTTTCATTCATCATGAACCTTGTTTTTCTTTCAAACTGTGACATATTTCTGCTGTTGTATTGCTGCATCAGAATGATTATGAGTTAGCTTATGCAATGAGTGAACTTACTTTCTCTCTTGTGCGCAGGTTTGTGATCTCCAATGACAATTTTTCCATGGTGTTCCTTCTGGTGAACAAAAGAAACAAACAAATGAATATTGTAGTCCCAGAACAGGATACATGATCTCCAGCTAGACTCTGCCTCTGACAACTGAATTGCAAATCCTTTCTGAAACTCTCGCTTAAAGACCCATCCAAGGTATAAAAAGAGAGGAGAGGGACATTTCACTTTTTTTTTAATTCAACCACCTCGTCCAAAACAGAATGTTAAGTTTCCAAATATCATAAGTAAAGTATGTCATATGCATCAGATAGCTAGCTCACTGTCCCTCCGAACGGTACAGTAGATTGATATCAAAATGTCTGGTGTTTGAAACATGAAGACAAACCTGTCGTAGTTGAGGCAATGTCCACGATCATTTGTATTTTGTAGGCAGGTTTGCCTTATGGCTGTAACAATCTGATGGCAAAATCTTAACGTGTGAAAGACTGACACATTTTGATGGAAACTGAACTGTTTTAGTTTTCAAAGCGTAGAAATGCAATGGAAAACAAAACTGAAATTTAGCAGTGACTTAATCCATTTCCTCATCTCTAACAAAGTACAAACACAGGACACATACCTTGGCTGCTCCCATTAATCGGAGGAATTTCTCATTGCGTTCTTTGTCACCTAAGTCAGCTGTCTCCCAACTGTTTGCAGACTGAACCTGAAATATAAAAATTGTTAATTAGAGTGATGATTGTCATGGGATCAGAAGCCTCGATAAAGCATATCACACCAACTCATATGTCCCTTAGGCCATTTAAACTGGCCACTTTCCTTATAGCGCTGCTTTTAACAAAACATGAATTACTTTATAACTTTACAATCACCTCTTCTGATTCGCTCATCAGTCAACCACCCCATACTTTATTGTTTCCTAATACTAGTGGTAGTACTTTACCTGTGATTGTCAATCTATCATTCCACAAAATTTATGAGGACAAAGCTGTGATATAATAATTTTATACCCCAAATTAGTAACTTACTTATTATAAACTTCTTTCGCCACACCACGGTTATTCTAGGCTGCACTATTATTAACATTTCCTAATATTTCTGACCTGCACTGTCATTCCAGACTGTACTACTATAGTCCGGCCGCTCAAGACACGTTTGCATGCAAATTGTGCACTTTGTGATACCAAACTGACCTTCACACGGTAAAATCTAAATCATTTTCTGACTCTAAAACGAGGTGGGCCGTCATGGTATGACCACTGGAACCACCTAAAAATGAGTCGTATAGTTGCATGAACATTTAACAAGAACAGATCTATCTAGTCCCTAAATAATATTCATGATCTTTTAACTGTACATATAGGATGGAAATTAAGATTTGAAATTCCTTTCATGTCAAATACCAGTCCTACTTTCCTGATGCATAGCATTTACCCTGCAAACTGAGAATATCCTAATATCAACCGGGTATTCTGACTAGTAATTTGAGTTAGATTGGAGGATAGTATGAAAGTGTATTGTTTAGAGTCTAGGCAATGCTTTTGTTAAAACAAAATTTGTCTATTAAGGGTACTCTCCTGCTCCCTGTCCCTCCTCTCTCTCCCACCTACAGCGAAACAGGCACTTTCTGCTACATGAATAAAAATATGTTCATACAATTCCTTGAATTCTGGACCAATGCAATTAGTAACATGCATCTAGTCATCTCATTTAGAGAACAGCAGGAGAAAAACAAACATTTGTAACTTTTTATATGTAGTGCAAAGCTCCTTTGCCACTTTTTATTTTATGAAAATTTTCATGCAATCTGAAAGTAAATACAGGGGAAACCTGATAACACACCCATCTTTGGACCCTGACAATTTATAAATGAGATGTAAAACATTGTGTGACATTGTAAAACAATTTCCCTACAGGGTTATAATAAAGTCATATTTTCATTTCATACTGAGACTGAGAATGTGTAGGCAGAAGTTGTGTATTAATATTCTGAAGCATTCTTATCATCAGTAACAAAATAGCTGGGACTTCTGATAAGATCAAAACAGCTGGGACTTCTGAATCAGTAGAAGGCTAAGAATGGGATTATGTTGACAGGTTGTTAGTGTTGGACACGAAGCTAGTAATAATCTGGGACTGCGAATAATCCGGGACTCCTCTTTTCCGTAGGTTAGGGCCATTAGAGTGTTTCTAAAGTGCACAGTGAACTGCGCAGTGTGTAAGTTGTGTGAGCAGTGAAGAGTGAAGACGAGAGCATGACAGAGTGAGTGACTGGGGCAGCGCATGTATCATGTAATATGTGTGAGAGTGTGTGAGTCTGTGTCTGTTAATGTATGTATAATTGTATGCATCACTGTAACAAAGAAAAATTTCCCCACGGGGATAAATAAAGTATCTTATCTTATCTTATCTTAGTTTTTGACAGTCATCTAGTCACGTCTAACAGTTTCCTTAAATGCCTTTTTGAGTCTCACACAAGAGACCTTCAGACTAACTAAAATGCCTGGTCCAAATTAATTTTTCGATATTTTTGTGTAATCAATCCGATTACTCCAGTACCTGCCAAGTCTGGAATCTGATGAGATTTTATAAAAATTTCAAAAGAGCCAAATTCTGTGGTTGGAGGTCAACCCATACTGACAAAGTAAACTCAGAAAATGTAAAGCAGTTAGGCAGATCTTCCCACTGAGTGTTATGACAATGTTCTTCTCTTCAGTTTTTCAAACTTGGCTGATACAGGAATTGGGGTCACATGAATTGCAGCAGTTGACTTCATCCAGTTTATTATGTGTCCTGATGACAGTTGTGATTTTTTTCTAAATTTTCATGGAAGACAAGGTAATAGTAAGAGACATTTTTTTGGAGGCTTTCTCTAACAACAGCACCGATTTAGTTGAAATATCGATTTAGTCCATGACCTGTCTATGACTAAATGAACGGTATCATTATTGTTGCGGTGCTGTCCTTCGACATTGTCTTTTTTGTTTTCAGTCACATGTCATATGTGGAAGCCAAACATTTAGGCACTTTATATTTTCAATCCCATAAAAATGTAGTCTAGAAATTATTACTAACTAAAAAGTAAAATAACTTCCTTTTCTAACCGCTACATTTTTCACTATCACACCAATTCTCATGTTTCTCCTTCACATACTTCAATTTCAGTACTTTCAGACACTTGCATCTGTAGACAGAAGGTCAGCCGGCCTAATGCGCATGTGTGGAAACAGCAATCAGCAGTATTTACATTGGAAAACGGGTCAGACATAAAATATTGAAAGAATAAGATAGACAGCACGTAATAAATGTTGGGGCAGCTGTGAATAATAGTCTAAATCTCAGCAATTACCGACAAATGTGGGATTGTGGATCAGTTTGATTAACACAAACACAGTGACTGTGCAACAAGACTGCACACTTAGAAATCGAATTTCCTGATAATTTAGAGATGTACAGTGGAACCTGTTTAAGCGGGACAGCTCTGTTCCCGACGAATCGTCCCACTTAAGCGGGCGTCCCGCTTAGGCGGACTATCCATTATAACGTGATTTCTTAGCTAGTTTGTGCGTTTCATTCAAGTTAAGGGATATCATTACTTGTTACTAGTGAGGTGTGACAATGGAGTCAGATTTAAATTGTATCTGTACTGTTTAAAATATACTTATAGCAGCCTAACTGCATTTACAGTAGACTTGCAGAGCATATTATTAGTTTTTTGTTTTTTGTTTGTTCTTTTTTTTAATTTTGAAACGAAAAAGATGGAAAGGTTGGATGTAAGTTGGTTCTCGAGTTCCCTCTTGGCCACAACCGACCGCTTGTGGTCCTCCTCCTCCCAGATGACAAAAGAAGAAAGAGGAGGGAGGAGAGCCTAACGGTGGTGCCAACAGGCCGGGACAAAGAAGGGGAAATATGGTTTAAAATAATGCGCAATAATTCATTTAAAGTATCATTACGTCATAGGCATTTCATTTGTGCAATTAGTAGCAATATTCCAATGTCAATCTGAAATGTTTTCTTCAAACCTTACCGTTTACATAATAATTGTGACATGGTCACTATTTTATACTTAGTCATTAAGTAAGGTATTTTTTTCTTAACATTATTTCAGATTCAAAAACCTGGAAAACATTAGTAAATTCACCATATTTAGCTTTGCTGATGCACATCTTCGCGATCAGTATGATATGGTTAACTATTTCCACCAGTTTATTATTTTCACCCAGCATATTTTTTGTTATCCCAAACATTGCCACTGTTTCTGTTATGTTCACATTTATATTTGTTAANTCCACGATCATTTGTATTTTGTAGGCAGGTTTGCCTTATGGCTGTAACAATCTGATGGCAAAATCTTAACGTGTGAAAGACTGACACATTTTGATGGAAACTGAACTGTTTTAGTTTTCAAAGCGTAGAAATGCAATGGAAAACAAAACTGAAATTTAGCAGTGACTTAATCCATTTCCTCATCTCTAACAAAGTACAAACACAGGACACATACCTTGGCTGCTCCCATTAATCGGAGGAATTTCTCATTGCGTTCTTTGTCACCTAAGTCAGCTGTCTCCCAACTGTTTGCAGACTGAACCTGAAATATAAAAATTGTTAATTAGAGTGATGATTGTCATGGGATCAGAAGCCTCGATAAAGCATATCACACCAACTCATATGTCCCTTAGGCCATTTAAACTGGCCACTTTCCTACAGCCCTGCTTTTAACAAAACATGAATTACTTTATAACTTTACAATCACCTCTTCTGATTCGCTCATCAGTCAACCACCCCATACTTTATTGTTTCCTAATACTAGTGGTAGTACTTTACCTGTGATTGTCAATCTATCATTCCACAAAATTTATGAAGACAAAGCTGTGATATAATAATTTTATACGTTATAAACTTCTTTCGCCACACCACTGTTATTCTAGGCTGCACTATTATTAACATTTCCTAATATTTCCGACCTGCACTGTCATTCCAGACTGTACTACTATAGTCCGGCCGCTCAAGACACGTTTGCATGCAAATTGTGCACTTTGTGATACCAAACTGACCTTCACATGGTAAAATCTAAATCATTTACTGATTCTAAAACGAGGTGGGCCGTCATGGTATGACCACTGGAACCACCTAAAAATGAGTCGTATAGTTGCATGAACATTTAACAAGAACAGATCTATCTAGTCCCTAAATAATATTCATGATCTTTTAACTGTACATATAGGATGGAAATTAAGATTTGAAATTCCTTTCATGTCAAATACCAGTCCTACTTTCCTGATGCATAGCATGGCATTTACCCTGCAAACTGAGAATATATCCTAATATCAACCGGGTATTCTGACTAGTAATTTGAGTTAGATTGGAGGATAGTATGAAAGTGTATTGTTTAGACTCAATTTAGAGTCTAGGCAATGCTTTTGTTAAAAAAAATTTTGTCTATTAAGGGTACTCTCCTGCTCCCTGTCCCTCCTCTCCCTCCCACCTACAGCGAAACAGGCACTTTCTGCTACATGAATAAAAATATGTTCATACATATCCTTGAATTCTGGACCAATGCAATTAGTAACATGCATCCAGTCATCTCATTCAGAAAACAGCAGGAGAAAAACAAATATTTGTACCTTTTTATATGTAGTGCAAAGCTCCTTTGCCACTTTTTTATTTTATGAAAATTTTCATGCAATCTGAAAGTAAATACAGGGCAAACCTGATAACACACCCATCTTTGGACCCCGACAATTTATAAATGAGATGTAAAACACTGTGTGACATTGTAAAACAAATTCCCTACAGGGTTATAATAAAGTCGTATTTTCATTTCATACTGAGACTGAGAATGGGATTATGTTGACAGGTTGTTAGTGCTGGACACGATGCTAGTTTTCGACAGTCATCTAGTCACGTCTAACAGTTTCCTTATGTAACCGGGTGGAAAGGCATAGTAGTATAGATATTCTTTCTCTGGGGAGGAAGGTGAGCTTAGTCTGATAATTTTTTCAGATGTTATATATTATTTTAAGGAAGTGTGTCACCAGGGATTTTACCAAATTACTGTGAATGATCAATTTTGAGAAGAAGGGCCGAAAAAACCTACTCTAGAAAATTTCTGTCCCTGCCGGGGATCGAACCAGGGTCTCTCAGCTTGCAAGTCCGAGCGTGTTACCACTACACTACAGGGACGCTAACTTCACAGCAATTTAATCCTTAAATACCTACTGCCTGAATCGGTCCCTACTTCCACGTGCGAGCCTAGTGTTCACCTGTGACCCAAACACATTTCCCGACTGCTCACACTTAAATGCCGTTTTAAGTCTCACACAAGAGATGGCACTCCTTCAGACTAACTAAAAAGCCTGGTCCAAATTAATTTTTCGATATTTTTGTGTAATCGATCCCATTACTCCATTACCTGCCAAGTCTGGAATCTGATGAGATTTTATAAAAATTCCAAAAGAGCCAAATTCTGTGGTTGGAGGTCAACCCATACTGACAAAGTAACTCAGAAAATGTAAAGCAGTTAGGCACATCTTCCCACTGAGTGTTATGACAATGTTCTTCTCTTCAGTTTTTCAAACTTGGCTGATACAGGAATTAGGGTCACATGAATTGCAGCAGTTGACTTCATCCAGTTTATTATGTGTCCTGATGACAACTGTGATTTTTTTTTCTAAATTTTTATGGAAGACAAGGCAATAGTAAGAGACATTTTTTTGTGGCTTTCTCTAACAATAGCACCGATTTAGTCGAAATATCGATTTAGGCCATGACCTGTCTATGACTAAAGGAACGGTATCATTATCGTTGCGGTGCTGTCCTTCGACATTGCCTTTTTTGTTTTCAGTCATATGTCATATGTGGAAGCCAAACATTTAGGCACTTTTATATTTTCAATCCCATAAAAATGTAGTCTAGTAATTATTACTAACTAAAAAGTAAAATAACTTTCTTTCTTAACCGCTACATTTTTCACTATCGCACCGATTCTCATGTTTCGCCTTCACATACTTTAACACTTTCCCATCACATGAGGTTATTGATTTTATTATGGTATACTGATGTTATATGTTCATATGACATGAATTTTCTAATAAAATAGCAGAAAAATGTGTTGTAATTGTAACAGAAAACAAGAAACATCATTTAGTAACATGAACTATGGTAAAAAATGAAACAAAATGCTTTGAAATAAACAAGAAGTGTTAGCAAAACACTAGTAATTTTTTCATGCAAGAACTGACACTAACCGAAAAAGTCCTGACTTGTATTGTGTGAAATAGAATATTCCAGGCATGATATGATGTCTATGTATTGGCTTGCAGCTGTTCCCTTGCTCTCTTGAAGTTATCCCTGGTATGATATAGCTGGAAACAGGGTTCAACACACAGTGGAGCATTGCAGGGTCGGCAGAAGTAGCTAGTCTGGCGTCGTTTGATGTGGGAACATACTACACAACGTGGGCGCTGGTTTTCTCCATATTTCACAGGAAAGTGATTTTGAGCTGCTACAGCTAGCCTAGGAATAGTTGCATCAGGTGTGATTGTCCTCCTTGCATGACGATTCTGTGCATAGGGCTTTATCAGGAGATCAATAATCTGGCACCGAAAATCCTTCACAGTGACAATTTTGTCATGAGGCAGTTGTGACTTCATGAATGTTGTGTAGCTGATATATGCATTTGTGAGAGCTACTTCCTTGATGTAATGGTAAAGCGAACTGTACCATTTATAGTTCCTGTGAGGATATTGATAGTTGGCCATAAGCTGGTCGAAGTGGTCAACCCCTCCCATATTGTCATTATAATCGTCGACCAAGACTGGCTTTTCTACCACACGATGGCCATCTGGGGCACCTTTCGAACGTACTCGCTTATCCACTCTATTATTGGTGTGAATTGTGCTGATCAAATTGCACCTTTTGGAGTCATGCCATGTGACGCATACCATGTCATCAGAACGTGCAAAGACGGGGTCATCACCCTTTTTCATTTTGAGATTTGTTTTCCTCAACTGTGGTGGGAATTCCTTACGATTCTCAACACAAGTTCCCACTGCTCCTGTCATATTGTCTTGTAGAAACTTGAAAAGCAATGGTGAGGTGTACAGACTATCAGTGTACAGAATGTGGGAGTTGTTTAGGTAGCCTTCCATGAGGGATTTTACAATGAAGTCAATGAATGTGTCGCCATTTGTGTCGAAGTTGCCTTTCCCAGTGTAAACCAAATATTTCAAACAGAAAAAAGGTTTGCTATCACACAGGCAGAACAGTTTGAATCCCCTTTTTGTGGGCTTGTCAGGCATATATTGTCTGAAATGACATCTACCTTTGAATCTGGCCATGCTTTCATCTATGCACACGCACTGATTGGGGTAATAATTTGCTGCATAGGTATCTTGCACGAGATCGATGAGTGGCTGAATTTTGTAGAGTGGCTCATAGCCGGGCTGCCCACGAGGAATTCGACCAGTATTATCTCTAAAATGTACAAAAGCTTGAAGCATTTTGTATCTATAGAAAGGCATAGCTTGCGAAAATTTATTCTCAAAGAGCCAAAACGATGTCCAATGGTCTTCAATTGCAGGTGTCGGATGTAGACCCATCGCCACCTGAAGCCCAATAAAAGCCCTCATTTCTTGAGCATTGGTCTGAGTCCACCTTGCTTTGTAGAAATTATCATCAGGAAGTGTTTCAAGAGTTCTTCCTGCATATGTATTTGTTTCTGTTACCATCAAGTCTATCACTGCAGGGGGGAAATACATCTCAAAATATTGTAGAGGGCTAAATCCGGAAGTGTCGACAAGCAGGCCTCTTCTTTGTGTAAACTCACCCAACCAGTCTGGCATATGAGGATCTCTGTCATCATACAGTTCAAAATTGAAGTGTTGAGCATCTCTATCTCTTCTATTTCCAGTACCTCTAGTAGCAGTAGGCCTAGCCCTAGGTAGGCCTTGATCTACAGTTTCATCATTACTTGTGTCTGGGTCCTGATCTAGATCAGAATCACTGCTGCTTGATGAGCTCTGTCTCCTGTTCCAACTCCTTTCTGACCCACTAGGACTAGGGCTCCTCGATCGAACACCTTGTTCCTCCTCATTCTCGTTATTTAGAACAAGACTTGACCAAGAATCAAGACTTGAATCGGAATCTGAGTCCTCATGGAAAACACCAGCAGTACTACTTGTTCTTGAACAGCTGGAGGAGGGGCGTGGTCTTTTAGCCATTGCTTACCACTCGCAAAAACGTGCAATAATTACACAAAAACTGCTTCCAAAGCTGCTACATGTGTTGAACAAACCGGAATAACAACAAACCGGGACTGGGGAGTGCGCATGACAAGGGAAAGATAATTCTACTTGACGATAGGCTCTTCCTCAGTTGCTAAGTAACGCTGTCGCATTATTGCGCTGTGTGACGGATACGGGAAATTCGGGCTGTCGCAGTAATGCGCTTTGTTACGGAAAAGTGTTAATTTCAGTACTTTCAGACATTTGCATCTGTAGACAGAAGGTCAGCCGGCCTAATGCGCATGTGCGGAAACAGCAATCAGCTGTATTTACATTGGAAAACGGGTCAGACATAAAATAGCGAAAGAATAAAATAGACAGCACGTAATAAATGTTGGGGCAGCTGTGAATAATAGTCTAAACCTCAGCAATTACTGACAAATGTGGGATTGTGGATCAGTTTGATTAACACAGTGACTGTGCAACAAGACTGCACACTTAGAAATCGAATTTCCTGATAATTTAGAGATGTAATGTAGACTAGACTAGTCTAGGCTACCGGTAACCTACACTCACACGGCCTCGCTCGAGATCATGTAAACACAGCTGATTGCTTTTTCCGCACATGCGCAATAGGCCGGCTGACCTTCTATCTGTAGACACAAGTCTTTCAGACTCAACAACACCATTGTTTCTTAGTAAATCTCGACTATTCGTGGCACTCTTCAGGTGCACTATGTCGTTTGTGCGTTGGACTCGGTTACTCACTCCACAATCACTAGCTTAGTTTAGTCATTTCCTAGTCTAGTACTCTAGTCCCTAGACTCTAGAGCTAGACTAGATCTAGTCTAGTCTAGAGTGACTAGAACTCAGCCTAAAAGCCCTAACTTCACTAAAAAGAGAAGTGAAACTTTCACGTTACATAAAGATCCAGAACTAGACTAGTCTAGCTCTACCTGTACATTAGGTTCTGCTTCTTTGCTGACTTCCTGAGTCTTATCACATTCATCTTGTGCACTCATTTTCCACCGTTCAACTGCTGAATTATACTTGTCAGCAGGATCTTCCTCTTAGACCTCTTTCGTCTTTGCAGTTTCCAGTCGCCACACACTGTCTGAGTGGCTGCAGTGCCGGTATAATCAGAGTACTTCTTCTGAACTACTAAGGCAAGTAGTCGAGTACATATATGAGATCCCATAGAGCTTGCAGTAATCGATACACGAAAATAGGATAAAAGCTACTACCGAAACTGTTCGCCCGACAATAATATCGACGACCAAAACATTTTTAGAGTTGGCTCCTCTGAAGTGCCAGGAAAGAGTTTCTTCACGTCAGTGAATTAAAATCGGTTAAATAACACAGTAATACATGTATAAATTACTTGCAGGTTGGTGCCAATAAATTTTCCTATGTGTGAAATTTTAATGATGTAGCTTATCATGCAAGAGGTTGCAGATTAGATCTAGTTAAGCTCTCATACATAAATTTTGTTTGTCTTCTAAATCTGCTTGAATGTGCCATTTGGCATGAAGCTGAGGCATGCGCAGTTGTGAATCGCTACATTTCCTTTTCCGTTGTAAACTTCACAATGGTAGGTAGATGAAACGAAAGTATTGTCAGAATCCATGAAATCCTTGCTTTATTTACTTTTCCGTCGTTCTGTTGCATACAAATTTGAACAACATACATGTTTTACATAAAGTGGTCTGGAAATACATGTTAAAAAATCGGCTTATCTCTCCTTACTATCGTGTCTTGTTGTCACAAGTTCGAACTCAATGTCCATCGAGACAGGTTCCCTAACTCTTATTTTAAAGACATCGCCGCTAAGCTAAAAGAAAACTGAGAAGAAATGGGGCGGGGAAGATACAGACTGTTGAAATAGTGGTTGTTAGGCAGCTGGGTTGCAAGAAATTCTTAATCATGAGACTCACCTGATGCTCAGGTTCTTGACGAACATCGGATCAGAGCAAGGGTCTNAGAGCACCAAAACAGGCAACATCAAGAGGCTGTAGGAAATGGGACGTGTGCGCTGGCAGTACAAATAATACAATGTTATTTTCTTTGGCCCAGTCCAAAATTGGCAAAGTTATGTGGGTTTTATGGCCATCATATATAATCAGAAGTGGTTCTATGTCATTCCTCCTCTGGGCATACTTGAGAGGAAGTGATGCTTTAGATACTGTTGGAAAATCACAGCAGTGGACCAACCTGTCTGGGACATGGCTCCAGAGGTGCCTGGGGGAGTATTGTCAAAATAAGCTTGTTGCAGCCGTTCACCTTTGAAGACAAAAAACGGGGGGATCATTGTGCCCAGTGCATTTCCAGCTCCTATTAATGTTGTTGTACATCCTTTAGGTGGTGTTACCTCGACCACCTTCCTCTTCCTTGATGACACACTCATTGGAGGCTGATAATGGGGGGTTAGACCCTTCTCATCAACATTGTATACAAGTTGTGGCTTTGAAAACAGATCATATCTTTCAAAACATGTGTTGAGATGCTCAAAATAACTGATGACATTCTCACGGGTGCTCACTTTTGCTCTATATGTGTCCAGTGCTCTTCGTTTCTTTAAGTGCAAATCAGGAAATCTCTTCATGAAATTTGAATACCACTGCCTGGTCAGTGGTTGTGCATCTCTGGCCCGTAGACCTAGATGGATGGCATAATCAGTTGCCATATCTAGCACCTCTCTCCTTGTATAGCCATAGCCAAGTGCTGCCATTTTTTCAAAGTGACTGGCAAGCTTTCCTTCATGCTCAGGACTGAACATAGGTGAGGGGCCTGGGACTATGGCATCAATGCCGACCCTTCCATTCACCCTGTCATTCAGTGTCATATATGGTACACCATAGCGTAGCGCCGCTTGCCTTATGCTAATTCTGTCCTCGACGACCGCGACGTGGGCGTCGAACAGCACTGCCATGTCGTAATTACGCGGCATCCTGAGAGTAATAGTTACAAAATTAGTAAACTTGATAAAACGGTGTTCCATAGAAAAAAAATTAGACGCGGTTACCCCCCCTCCCCCATCCAAAAAATTACCATTTATTCCTGTTTGACGCCCCCTAGCGGGGTCAGATAATCGACCAATGAGAACTTCGTAGTAATCATAGTAACAAAGGTCGTCATTCATTTCATTCATAAGCTACCTCAATGTGACCTACTTTCATTATTGCAGACGATTGATTTGGTAAAGCAAAAACAACATTAATTTCTGATGAAAAGACGTTTTCTGGGCAATGACGTGATAGGGGGTGGAAAGGGCGGAAAAACATTATTTTTAGCGCATAAAAACATGAGATGCGTTTGGCATTGGTAAGGAAAACGTAGCAAGGAATGGTATAATGCTGAGATAAAATAAAGTCAAAATTATTCTTTTTATCATCTTGCTGACAGTTGTAGCAGGTCTTGAGGACATGGCTCTAGCACAATCGGCGAAATTTCACACTAAAAATTAAATTATAAGATGTTAAAAAAAAATATTGAAAAAAATATTAAAAAGTAATAGTGAAATCAGATTTTTTTCATGGATGATGAATGAAAATCATGATTTCTTACCTTGAAAGTCCCGATATCCGAAAAATAACACCTCCACGAACACGGTGAATAATTTCTGCTCCGACAAGACGCAAAAAATCGCGAAAACGTGCGTATGCGCGGACACAATATCCGGATAAACAAACGTTAACGACATCGCATACCTAACGAGAACTGATGTATGGAGTTTCAATGTTGTCTTTAGACTATTTAGAGCTAGGCTAGTAATGTGCAAAGTTCCCATTGGTTACTATCAATTATGCACCCTAGCGTTGGCTGCTGCAGTTTAAAAATTTAGGATCCAGAATGTATGTACTAGTCTATGTGTAGGCCTATATTAACGGAGTGGACGGTGGTTATCCGCACAATTGTACTAATAACTCACACTAGTTATCCGAACAATATTGTACGTACAAATGCTGCACAATTGTACGAATAATCATTGCTGTTTATTGGCACAACTATTTTCTCTAAACAGCGCAATTTGACGAACCCGGAAATTCGATGATATTTTTGCCCGGGATTTCGAAAGGTAGACCAAGGCCAGGTCACTACATTCTGATTTTATAGGAACTATTTAAAATTGCATATCAAAATGCCAGGTGCTGTTGGCATCTTCATACCTAAAGTTATTCAAACAATTGTACGAATAACCAGTTCAAACACATGTACGACTACGAATAACCAGTTACAGTTATTCAAACAATTGTGCGAATAACCAGTTATAGTTATTCAAACAATTGTACGGGCTATCTCTAACAACAGCGCCGATGATACAGTTCATTTAGTCGTAGACAAGTCATGGAATCGGTGCTGTCGTTAGAGAAGGCCATTGTACGAATAACCCTCTCCCTTCATTAACCAGTTATAGTTAATCAATAGTTAATCAAACAAATGTACGAATAACCAGTTACAGTTACTCGAACAATTGTACGAATGACCAGTTATAGTTATTCAAACAATTGTACGAATAACCGCGTCCTATATTAATACAACCCAAAACCTAGACTAGACTAGATCTGTTCTAGACTAGCCTTACCTTAATTAACAATATTAATACCCATCAATCATTACTTATACTTATATAAAGTTAGGGCTTACTCTAACAACAGCACCGATTTAGTCGAAATATCGATCTAGTCTATGACCTGTCTATGACTAAATTAAATTAACTGTATCATTATCGTTGCGGTGCTGTCCTTTGACATAGCCAAAGTATTCAGAAATTCTGTGCAACCTGGAAAACATTAAAAAAAAAAAATCAGTATTCACAGCCATGGAAAGCAGTGAAAAGCTAGCAAAGTGGTTGATAACCATGAAAAGTGCCATGTGCACAAAAAAATGATAAAAAAAATTAAAAAGAATAATAATAGTAATAATACACCATTTTTGCCATTAGGCTTGGAGTTGCGTCCCTGTGTCTGTAGTGTTATCTTCATACAAAATTTGTCATTGACTGGTACTTGTTGCTCAATCAATAGCAGTTTGTCTTGTATTGATTATTTCAGCCCTTTCTTTGTTGCAAGTTTGGTTCACAGGAATGACGTTTTGCATGTAATTTGCCATCAAAAGATAATGCCATCAAAAATCCCCTAATTTTATTTTGATTGAGATGAGGACACCAGGTTACTGAGAGTTGGAAGTTTGTTCTGAAGTCAGGCCATGGTTTCAGTTGTTTCACAATCACGATGGACCTGGAATTATCTGAAGTTTTTGTATTTATCTGTAACACTATCAGACAGTATCGTGTTCTGTTCCTTTGTTTGCTGAAAATAATATCCTGTTATTACTGTGTACATTGTTTTAGTCCAACATGAACAACATTAACAGCACAGATATGAAATTCTCCTCTAATTACAGGTGAACGTTCCTAAGCAGCGCCGTACCTTTTGCAAAGGTAAAAAGTGCAAGAAACATACAACACACAAAGTCACCCAGTACAAGGCAGGAAAGGCCTCACTGTATGCCCAAGGTATGTGGATCTGTTTAGTATCTGGGATTGAGGATAAAAGAAAATTTAGAAAGCTGTTAAATCAGTAATGGAAGACTTTAAAAAAGTTGTTTCTGTGTGCTTGATCCTCAAGTTTACCACTGGAGTTTTGTCAAGGGCGGGTGCCTTGCCCTTATAACTAGATATGAATTTCGCACTTACACTCACTGTAACATGTCTCCACTGTGCTTCCATAATAGCTTAAGTCAGACCTAGGCCTAAGAGGAATAGAAGGATCATGTTGGTGAGGAGATTGAGGTTTATGTCAAATTGAAATATTAAACAGTATTAAATTGCACTGTATTTTTCCTCAAAAATTGCAGTTGCAAAAGTAGGTACAGTGAACCTTGGATCTAATGAGGTCATCAGGACTGGCCCTTTTTTTTTTTCCTTGGG
>JAWQUT010000131.1:0-16120 GCA_033807755.1 Ellobium chinense | reverse complement strand
AGCAGTGTAAATGTTGAGAAATGAATGGTTTCAATCACCTTCTCTGAATCTGTGATTAAAATTATGCCTAATGCAATGATCGGTCCCAACAAAAGGCTTGGCAGTCATCAGCATATTATTCCATTGTCTATTCCCCTCCCCTCCCCTAGCCTTGCAGAACCTTCAAAGGCTTTAATTACTCTTTCGCTTCCTTCCGCTGATCCCCTAGATGGTCTCATCTCTTTCCTCCATCCCCTCCCTCCCTATTCCGCTCCTTTGCACAGGCAACTATTACTGGTAACCTTTCATGTTGATTCAGTCTTGTAGACGGTTGTAAGCAATTGTTACATAAATAAACCTTTGGGAGTTAATCGCTGTTGACATTTTTATTGTGAATGAAAAGGATGTGCGACAGCCTAACTTCAGGTAGATGACCTCATTATAGCCAAGGTTGCTGGAATTTTGTATTCATTGGATCAGAGGTACATTTACTATTACAAATAAGGAAATGAATGCGAGGTCTCGTTGGATCCAAGCTTGTTGTATTCAAGGTTCACAGTACCAGCTATTTCTGCTTTGCTCTTAAAATCATTATAAAAAAGATTTATTTTGCCTCTTCAGACAAGGGGGTTTTGTTCAGGAGGTCATATTGCCTGCTGATATAATCTATGCTGTATATATTTATGTATACATCTCTAATAGCAAAATAAAGTGCGGTGTTATTGTGTGCAGTTTGTCCAACACACTATTAATGTAATTTTATCATAAATTTATTGTTGTTTTCGCTTCTCAGTGGCTGGGTTCTTGCATAATGGTAGATTTTTCTTAATTTACATTCTTCATGCACCAATTGGGGAAGAAAAGAATACATTTGCATAGTTTATGCAACTATTATGCAAATGAGCTAATTAATATGCACATATTTTTGCTCTAAATAATCAGAATTGTTCTAAACCTGAAGCACAATTCAATGTGCTCATATGATTCCTCATCTCAAAATACAGTACATAAAAAGTATGGCAAGTTTCATACCAGTCTAAAAAAAATTGCTCTTTCTGTCACATAATGTCTGTGCATGTCATGAAACAGTGCCATTTCCCTCTATACTTTCATATAAAAATAAAAAAATTGAGATTTCTCCTCCTAAACGCCCCTTAAATCTTATACAAATAATGACATGAATTTTTTATTGTTTGATGAATTTTCAAAATTCATAAACTATCATGATATTTTAACTCAGTGTCTACAATTTGAGATCAGTAAATTGACTTTTTGATCATTACAAATTGTTGCATTGGCATTGCTGAAAAGTGACAGGCCATGATATAGAAGTACAGTTTCAATCGGCCTAAATCAATTCCTGTTTATGGATTTAAGGATATACTACAGCTTAACATAATGGAAGTTGCAGTTGGTGTTTTGTGCAAAAATAAGATTTTATGTTGACATAATACAGTAGTATTTTATCCGTATGATATTCCTCCCTTGTCATAAATTTTAGGAGGGATGGATGGAGAGGGTGTAAATTTTTAGATACATTTTAGGATCTTCTCGAGTAAAGCAAACTTTTGAATGTAGAAGATAAGAGGACCTTAGCCTAGTATCTTAGAGGGATTTGGGGGGGATTTAAAAGGGCGAATTGTATGATTTCATGGCCTGAAGAAACACTGTAGTAGTAGTATCCTGTCTGTTTATGGCCATCCCATTCCAGACCCTGTTGCAGAAAAGACATTTTGCCCTTGTTCACAAATGATCACCACTTGTAGGGCATTCATGATCTTTTTTTGTTGGGACAGGTAAAAGACGTTACGACAGAAAGCAGAGTGGATATGGTGGTCAGTCCAAGCCAGTTTTTAGGAAGAAGGTAAGAGCCCATGTACTACTGTGCAAAGACTTTAGGATTGACAGGATATTATAGAATTTTAACCCTTGAAATTCAGTGTTCAAACTGATTATCCACATCTGTTGCAAGAGCCGAATGCTTTGACACTGCCAGCCAAATTTGTAGGTATGAATATCAGATTGTGTGCTGCAGTAGCAAAGCAGTTAGCAAAATTAAATAGTGAGGTGCTGATAGTGGGGATACCACTGGACTCACTGCTGCCATTGGAACCATAGTGTCACATTCCTGAATGTATGGGATTTGTGTTTTCATGAGTAGTCTTCTCATTGTTCGGGCCAAACTGAAACAAAGCACTGCAAACATTGTAAGGCTTGGGGTGACAAAGTGCTGAAAATTTTTGGAAAACCAAAAATTATGTAAAAAAGAAAAGGGTGCATTTTAACATAAGTAAGTATCAAGAATGATAAGGTAACTCCACTCTTGAACAGAGACCTATATTTTTATTTTCTTGTCCAAAAAGTTTACCATCAGCTGCTGCCATTCCTGACTTTTTTTTTTTTAAATGTCTTTTTTTGTGTTTATATGATAATGTTGACTTCACATCTTTGACAGGCCAAGACCACAAGGAAGATTGTGCTGCGTATGGAATGTACAGAATGCAAGTACAGGAAACAGCTGCCCATCAAGAGATGCAAGCACTTCGAGTTGGGAGGTGACAAGAAGAGAAAGGTGAGTTAAACGAAAATAAAAAAAAAAATGTAAAAAGGACTTCCATTCACCCCATAGAGAACGCACGTATGCACGCACACACCCAACCACCCACATGTACTTGTCTCCTTTGTAAACTTTGTACATGAAGGATATGGTCAGAAAAGGCCACAACTAAAAGGGATACTAATGTAGTGCATTTGAGATGTTTATGATGTTTGCAAAGTTTTCCTTTTTCTTTTTTTTTTATTTGGTCTGCAGGGTTGTTGCCGTTTTGCCGATAATTATCGGAACTCCGATATTTTTTTCCTATTGGAGATAAATTAAATAAGAAATACTTCAAATACAAGGGGAAAGTGGGTATATATGATAACATAAATTCGCGAGGATATCGGGCCGTCACAAAATTTTCAGATAATTTTTTTGGTCAGCTGCTGGCAACCCTGGGTCTGGTTTGTGAATGTTCTCTTTTTATTAGGCATTCTGTTTTGATTCTAAGGAGTTGCTACATGTAAAGTGTGATTACTGATATTAACATGTAGACTATGAAGACTTTGGCTGTTTAGTTTTCACATAAATAGACATTAACTCAGAAGACCAAGACACCCTTAGCCATGACTAAGGTTATGTGCAACTGCAACAATATTACACTTACAGGGTATAGAAAGAAATATAGAATGTGTCTTTTCATGGTAGGTAGTTGTCCTGTCTGCACTACCAGCATATAAGATCAGGGGTGTTTGATGCATTTGAGAAGTCTGACAATTCATTTGAAAGCAAGAATAGGCATCCATGATTGTTTTGAAAAAATGGGAAAAAAGCAACACAGTCAATATGTATAGCTCTGCAAGTGATGTTGAGCAGTGGGACATCATCAGCTCCCTCTGTTTCAATGCTATTTGAACTTAATTACGGAACAAGTGAAGTGTATTTGCTAATTAAATTCAGGCAAATTCATTTACTTCTTTGCAAGATGTGCAAGTTTCTTACATTGATTATGAATCACAAGGAATGTTCAAAACTTTTTTTGTGTGTGCATATTTCAAGTAATCATTTGACTGATTTAAATCTATTATTTAGGGCTTTTAGAAAGGATTGGGATAGAACCAGGATTTTTACTTATGTGGGGTTCTTGCGATGAGCATGTTCCAGTGAAAATATATGATCAAAACCATTGGGAATCTTGGACTGCTAGGGGAAAACCTGTGACTGATTTATCTTCTTGTTACTAACTTGTTCTCTTTATTTCTGTTTCAGGGCCAGATGATCATGTTCTAGAAAGTGTCAATAAATTAATGAAAACCAACCAGAGTATGAGGAGTCTCTTTTGAATGTTATCTCATCAGAATATTATGCATTGTATGAGAGGAGAATGAGGTGTGTGTTGATGCAGCCCTTCAGTCATTATAGGTCTTTGACACTTATTGTTTTTTTCTTCTTTTGGCCCTATTAACATTTTGTATTATTCTAATATACCACTGTGATTTGGGGAAATTTCTTCTATGGAGATTAAAGTACTTCTTTTGCCCGATCTTTTAACGGGAAGAAAAAAGGGGGTCAGTGCCCAAAATTTTTCACAAATGTCTTTTGAAATAGGTCGCCTCAAATTCTGATTTGGTCCCCAAATTTTCATTTGGCTGGTTTTGACCATGTGCGAAAACATAGGCCTACACATTTTATTTTTTTATCTAGAAGGCTCAAATTGTACCTGAAACTTTAAAATTGGATGCTTTATTTAGATCACAGGTCATTTTACATATTTCTACACCTTAACACTGGCTGGCAGGGCCCCAATAAAGGGGGATTTTATATATTAGCGGCTTAATTGGGTTGTACACAATGAGTGATTTGTCTCTCTAATAGGTGTCACAAACCTTATATTAACCAGCTTTAATCTCTTAATCATAATGTCTGTCTCACCCCCACCCATTATTTTTGTCCCTGGACTCTTAAGGTTATGTCAAGGCCCATTCTAAGCAGAGAGACATTTATACAGAAACTTAATGTTGATACTGTATTACTTTTTACTTCTTTCACTTGCTCTCAAGAGGCATAACTAAATCTTGAAAAAAAGTTGTCAGTATGATTTTCAAACTCATTTTTCCTCATACATGACTGAAAAATACCCAGAGGCAATTTATGTGACACTGAATTTTGATTCTGAAGCTTTGGAAAACTCCCATTATCATTCCAAGAGAGCCATATCCTTTAGACTGAAAAAGGAAATATGAAAGGGAGGAATTTGGGTGTGAATTCAAAGAGGTGACATCGAGGAGTTAAAGCAAGAATGTCATATCTGCAAAAGTTCAGGTTGTTAGTTGTCATTAGTGATTTTTCAAATAAACTAGAATATCTGCTAAACTGAGGCGATTCAAGTGCTTAAAATTGTGTACAGAGCACAAAAACGTATATGACCATACAAAGGAATCTCTGATTTCACAGCTTTCATCAAAAAATTAAACTCTTTTTATCTCAAAACGACATTCTTGCAGTTATGACATTATTGCTTTAAAGGTCAACCCAGCTTAAATTACCTGGTGGATAGCAGCGTAATCGAGCTCAGCCTCTGAAGCATGAAAGTGTCTGCCCTTAAGTATGACGTCAGGAGGCCACAGGCTAGTCACAGCCTTGCATGCGGATGGTGGCGGCGATACAGTTTTTGTCCGAAGAAGATGTCAGTTTTGACCCAGAACTGTTGTTTATTTGTTCAAACTACAAAACAAACATACCACAGTGGAATGCCTGTTGATATGATTAGTCTATGTATAGAGGGAGTACGAAGCACATAAGTTACACTGGCGAACTTTGACACATGGACCAATTTACCCAACTTTACACAGCTCAGTTTATCTGCATAAATTTAGCATCAGTGAAAAGCTCAATCTATCCCCCTCAATTTCATATCAGTGACATTACATCTTATTGCGTTATAGCCCGTTAAATCACAGCTGCTTAATGTGTAAAGTTTTAGATAAAATATTGCTGCAGTAAAGCACTCCTGCGGACACATGCTTTCTTTCACGATTCCCATCCATCTCTTTCTACCCGTGTTTTTCTCTCTCTCTCTCTCTCTGTCTTTTTCTCTTTTCTCTCTCTCTTCCATGCTATGACAAGAAATCAGAGAAGGGGAATTGTTAGGCTGGCCCATCTTCCCCTACTGGCAGGACCCATCACTGTTTGTAGCAGCTGATGAACTTGCACGTAGGTGTTGGTATGTGAAAACAGCGCCATTCATATACAGACTCATTCCAAGAAAATATACAGATCAAAACAACACACACACAACGAATGATACACTCCTCCACTCCGAACCCAAGGTAAACAAAGCAAGCCAATCGTAGCTGTGGCCTTGTGGCGTCATCGAGAGAGAGCGAGAGAGGAAAATGGGGGATGCAGTCACAGCTGGTCAATGAAAGAGCACGAGGTTTGACTCGCCAAAAAGTGATTAGCACACGTGTAATCTTATTAGGGTGGTCTGTGGCGATTCCAATAAGTACAATTGAATAGGTATTGAAGAGATTTGGCTGCACAGATATTGTACTGAGTTGTACAGTACTTTGTACTTTGTCTTATCATCAGAGAAACAACGGTCAGCTTTAACCCCTTACAATTACATATACTGTACCTAAAAGAACTTCAATTATTTATGAATTACATGACAATTTTTAATCCAAACTGTAATCAGGAATTCTGCAATTCATGGGTAGAATCTCACAATTAATGGACATCAAGCCATATTTCACCCTATGTGGTCATACAAAGGGAAAAAAATGCCTCTGAGACGTATTTTGTGTGATGATAAGGAATGGCCCTAATGCCAGCAAAATACAGGATTGCTCTGAAGTCCTACAAAACAATATTTGTTACATTAACAAGATTCCATTTTGTTATTCTCTTGTCGGATCATAACCACTTTGTGAACTGTATATTGCACAAGAACAACCATTTTTAATAGAATCAAAAATATATGTCCACATGTAGAAGCATCAAATGGAACTGGGACCTTTATAAATCTACATAAATGGGCACAATGATGAATACTGTGCACCTTTACGAGAGTAATGTAGGCCACTCAACTGAACATGATGTTCATGAACACAACCCTTAATTGTTAACTGCGTGGAAAATAAAACAGTACACGTTTGTACAATCAATCATAATTTTATTGCAGATTATCAACAATTCTTTCACTGGTTATGAGCGTCATGTAAACAAAACTGCCTTCATATTACAGACTAAAAGTACCACTATACTAGGTAAAAATACTACTGTAATAACCTCTCCCTGCACTGGCTAAGTAAGGCAATACAATAATTCAACCAAGCAGGTGCTGATTCATAACAAACTGCAGTGTAGGAATAAATACAGTACATGATTACCATACAGCTGAAAGGCGGTGTGTAAAGGGCAAATAAAGCAACCAAGTAACAAGGCCATTCCCTGTTAACTCACTGAAGACATGACCGTTTTATGAAGGACATTGAATCCTTGTGCTAAATGATATATAACTTCCAAGAGTAGTCTACAACAGAGTTACACTGGTCTAGTGAATGTCAATGTGCAGCCTGACCTCTTATTCCAGTCCACAGTGCTCAGAGGAAGATGATGTCATAACACTAAGATCGTGGCTGGTATTAAGTGATATGCAGTAGAGGATGTGTCTCCAGTGAGTTAATGAGCAAATTTAACCTTTGGAAATACATGTATGTTAAAAAATAAAAACCCTGCAATACAATAATATAAAAATACATTGGAAAAGATCAATGTGGTAATGATTGTCCGAACATGCAGTCTGTTCCAAAGAGGGACTCAGCTAACCACAATCTTGATAACCCTCTCACTGACATTCTAGTTGACAGCAAGACATGTCTACCCAGTTTACAAATGTCAAATATCCATTTGATATACATGTATGTAGATCTAATCCTGAGATTCTCCCAAGATGTCCTTGGGTTAATTATGGTCGAAGTAGTAAAGAGTGAGAGTCAATGGATAATCTAACTCTAAGCATTCATTTTCTTCCATTACTTCACTTCTAAATCTAATCTTGCCCTATTATCTAACCCAAGCACATCTTAAGATAATCTTCGGATTATACCAAATGGACATATTATGGCACTGTGACAATTGGCAATTACTTCATTCATCACATGGCACCTTGACTGATTGAAACCTGTTTGAAATGATTGTGCAACAAGAACAATTCAGAGGGAAAATTGTGAATGAATGCTAAGAACACTCCAGCATTCTGATCAAACCTTGCCAGATTGAAATTAAAATTGTAGAACAAAAAGACCAATAAGACTGCACTAATACTGATACGACTGTATTGTTGTGTCTGGCAGTATGCATAAGCACTGATAATGAGCAGAAATATTAAAAAAATTAACTTTGAAACATTTGTTTTGATAAAAAAGACGTTCTATGATGGCACCTGTGTGTTTTTGTTGTTTTTTTTTAAGGGAAGTAATTTTGCAAATCAACATAAACTTTCAAAAATTTGCAAAAGGCAAAACAAAAAGCAAAACAGCGCTTTCATATGTCAGTTATTTAACCACCAATGCAGCCAGTGGCAATGTTCATTTGAGTTACTCCATGAAATGCTAGCAGTTTAATTTGATATGTTATTGTAGGTTAATTACAAATGTTACCGTATGTGTTTGAAATTTGGCATTTTCGTCAAATTTTGGGTCTCGGACAAAAACATGCCAAAAGTGATTTTCCCTGCTTTCAATCTGTTATAAATCAGTGGATATCTTCTATAACTGTCTGAAAAAAAATAAGCATAATGTATGTAAACTTTACAAGACATCTGATTACTTTCGTTCTTTTCAGTCGTTATTTTGTGAAATTATGACATGGCAAAGTTGGCAATTTTGAAGAATTGTAAACATTTGGTCGGAGAACGCGAAACTTTAAAGAGCCATAACTTTTTTTAATTTTAATGCTATCTTAATAAATGAGGTACAGCATCAAATTAATCAGAATCACTTGCTCTATCAAATGGATTTAATTCTAAAGCTCTCTGGCTAAAAAAAAAATTGGTTTGGACTACCTAGTTGTATCAACATCACTGGAATGAATATGACTTTTAATCCAAAATACTACTACTCTACTAGGATAAAATTAAGTAAATTTCATTTTGAGAGACTTTCACTGCACATGTTATGCAAAGTTAGGTCAGAGTGCTCGTGATCCAGAGTAATGAGGTAGAACAAAAGACAAAAAAATGTAAAATGCAGTTAGAATGTTTGGTACTTGCTCTCTCACTCAGTAAATGCATTTTCCCTTTCCAATCAATAGTCTATGCAATAACAAAAACACGTTCAGGCACTACTAAATGTCCCTATTCTTGCAAAGTCTGGTAATAAGCCTAAGTGAAGCAGTAACAAACTTAAAAATCATACATATACAGTAGAAATGAAATGTTGCAATTGCAATGATGATGCATGCAGCTTGACCTGAATGACTGACCATTACACTATTACAGTTTGAGTACAAAATGTCACAATAAGACAAGACAGCTTAAAATTTAGGGACAGACTACTTTTCTGTTGTAGATTATACTTCTATATAATTATGTCCTACAGTATATGATGAGCTTAAGAAAACTCTCCAACTACAGTTGTCACTTCACCCCCAGATTTCATGCATACAGGCCTACTTACAGAGGTATTTTGTTTTTTTTATTTTTTAAAGTCTGATTCTCATTGTATATCTTTGAGAAATGGTCCTTTCCCTTCATTCTACATGACTAATACTTGAGATTTAAATATTAGAAACCCTCAATAAGTATGTGCACGAATATTAAAATACATGAGTGAGATATGGTGGTGAAGTTGTGACTATTCTGAGATCACCACCCTCCCCCTCTCCCCCAGTCGAAGTTGTAGAGCAGAAAAATTAGGTTACCACTCTGGTGAGCAATTTCACATGCAAAATATGCATTTTTAGAAAAGGGGATATTTTTCATCTACAAAGTACAATAAGAAGGGAGACTATCCCCTTAAAAGCACAGTACATAAAATCCTCATAAAACCATTCAAATCGAGCACCATATAAATAGCAATACAGTATCGTGTCCCAAATGTTTCAACTATCAACTAATAATTGAATCAGCAAATTATTCAGGAGTGGATTACATACTGGCATGTGTTTCTGTCACTGATTACATCACATACATCTAAACTTGCAGCCCACTGGTGTACTGAGTAAAGGTCAGTGGTGTTCAGTATGGGCTGTCCCTAAAAAATCTGCATGAAAATGTTAACAGCTTTCATTATAGAAACGTGTGTGGGATTAAACTTGAAAGTGAGAATACAGTAACAGGATATATTGTTCATTTGTGCAAAGACTAATTCAGTACAGTATCACTAGTATCAGTTTAAACAATAAAAGCTCAGCAGAAAACAAAATATGTAGTGCCTTTTATGTAACCTAAGTGATCAGTGTTACGATAACCCTACAATAATTATACTACTGCTGAGTTGGATCTGATTAAGAGTTGGCTCTGTAATAAACATAGTTGCATAGTTTCAATGTCAGAAGAAACAAAAAAAAAAATGCGTAAGATTTTCAGACTCTTTCCTATCAAATTTGGCAGCTATCAGGTCATTAGATGGCCAATGAAATGGTGAGCATAATGTCCCAAATATTTAGAGGTAAGCTATTGCAAATTCATGATCAAAGAAACTGGTGGGAGAAACATGCTAAAAGGAAATGCTGTGTTATGATAAAGTGAGAGAAAAATGAAGAAAAAGTTGAAATTTTTAAATTATATGCCATCCATTCATCTCAATGATTGTTGAGCATGAAAACAACAGTTGATATATGCAACAGCACTCAAAACTAGCAGTCATAAAAGTGGCATCAAAGGAAGAAATCCAATAAATAATTTAAGATGGCAATAATAATTCTGAATTACATCATGCACATTAGAGATCTAGGAGGAGGGTGGTTCAGCTGGCCGTTGGTAAACATGAAGCAATTCATCCCAGCTGCAGTCAGCCATCTGGAAAACAAGGGAGATAAGAATCACAATATATCTATACAGAGCATGAGTATGCATGTTCAGGTAAATACAAGGCTTCCATAAATTTCAGTAAAGGGCTCTCTGTGCAATTGCACTCAGTAATTAACATCAGTACATCTGAAGTGGGTGAGAATATTGTCTACTGTATGTAATATAGTGCTGTCATGATTCGTAAGTTTTTAGGTCTTGGTCAATGAACTAGGTACATGTACATATACTTTGTTCTGTGCTGGAAAGCACTCCATCTTTTGGCAAAAATAGTCCTTCAGATTAACTGCAATTAATTATAAACCATGTCAATGGCAGCAAGACATACACAAGCAGTCCCACAAACAATATAAAAGTGGATACAGAAATTTCCTAAGTTCCTTTAATTACATAGGTGGTACAATTACAAATAGACTGTAAAATACACTGTAACAATCCTGCAGAAATTTACTGCACTACAATATAGTAATAATTTGACCTCAAAGAGCTGCAAAACTTCCTTTTGCTAAAAACTATAATTGTTGTAAACTACATAAATGTCTAAAATATCTGTGCCTTGTACATAATATGAGATCAACGCTGGATGGAACTTTTGAAAATTTGTTTCAAATAACAAATGTAATTCATCCTTTCCCTTTAATTACAAGGGAACATTACTTGAGATGCTACAACCTGATGATTAATGCTGTCCCCCACCATAACAGTGCATCAAAAATGTAACAAAGATCATTGCTGAAAGTGTAGTGTTACTGACATCTTTAATGAAAAGATTACAACTAAGTTTTGACAAAGACAGAGTCTTATCCATAATAATTATAAGAGTCCCACATCAGTACATTCTCCTTCAGAAAGAGATTTTTAACAAACATGTCATTACGACTGTGAGAGCAAACATAACCATACAGCAGAGATTACTAAATAGCTTAAGAGATCACAGAACTTTCTAGTTCTTTAATCATCCCACAATTCTGAACTTTCAGACACTGACTGGATTGAAATTAGAATACAATACATACTGCACTTTAAATGATTAGCTCCTTTATGAATACATACTTCACGTGCTTATTAAAAAACATTGGGTGGACTTATATTGTTCACAAGATGGATACATATAGACATTGATTAATTGGTCTCAGCCCTGTGGCTTTTCACTTAAACCTTCCTTTGTCCATGCGTGGGCAATAGTCGTAATTTTTAAAAAAATGAGAACCAGAATTTTTTCAATGACAGATAGTTTTCATGCTGAGTAAGATCCTTCATACAGTGATCAGTAACCCTAAACAAACAATTTTGACTCAGGAGCTTTTAGGAGATAGGAGCTAATCAGTGAAATATGGATCTGCTGAAAAATTCAACTTCATGCTACAGCCACGTGGCTTCAGCATGTGAGATTCAGAAAACTGGTAATAATCATTATAAATTTATCAGTGATGAAGTGAGACAAGTTTTTGCCAGTGTAGTAGGGGTTTGGCTCTGTCTCCTTCTTGCCTTGATGGGAGTTGTCACTAATGTTCTTAATGGCGTGGTCTTTGTCAGACAAGGGTTCTCTGACAGTGTTAACATCTCCCTCATGGCCATCACCATCTGGGATTTCTTGCGCTGTTTTGCAGGTGCAGTGCGTCGCTTGGAAGGCCCCATCAGTCTTGTATCCCCAACCCAAGCCATCACCCTGGATGGTCTGACCTATGGCAACCTGAATATGCTCCAGATATTTTCAGGCAGTGTCTCCAGTGTGCTAGCCAGCTATGTGGCCATGGAGAGATGTCTTTGTGTTTGCCTGCCCTTCAAAGTGAAAGAGCTGATAACCCCTAAGGTCACACTCTGGGCAACTGTGACAATCTCAGTCACTGTCATGGGATCTTACACACTGTTTTTCATGACAAGCACCTACAAGTGGTATTTTGATGGAAGGTACAATACTACTGTGGCAGTTGGAACTTTCACAGAATTTGCTGAAAGAAACTTGAAATTGACAAATACTTTATACAATACACTGTCAATCTTATACCCTGTAGCCAGCCTTGCTGTGATACTCATGTGCACTGTTATCATTTCAATACACTTGAGAAGGATGACACATTTCCGACAGAGGAACTTTTACTTTGAAACACACCATGGAAAACCAAAACACAGAGAAAGCAAAGTAATGAAGATGCTGCTGATCATCATTACAGTATATATCATAGACCTGACCCCTAAGTTTCTTCTCATCATTGTTGATATTGTTGCACCACAAGTCTATGGAGACAGGCAACAGAGCAATATTTACCAGACACTTCAAGATCTGACATACCTCCTCAATTTCATCAACTCTTCGACAAACTTTTTCATATATCTCAGGATGAGTTCAAAGTTTCATATCACATTTAGATCTATATTCACAGTAAATTTAGGCAAGTTTCAGAGGTCTTCACAAGAAAAACAAAAATACTTTTAGCTCGGCCTTCTGTATCTAAGTAACAGCATAACCGTAAGCATAAGAAAATTTAGCCTGGTAGTAAGTAGTAAGTTCATGCCTGATCCTGAACCAAAGGCATACAGTCGAATCCATCTAGTTTGATCTTGGGTTAATCGATTATCTCTTAAATCAATGGCAAATAGAATTATCGCCTTTTTTGTCTTTCCCTCTTTGCGCGCAGTAAGAGTATCCCCATTATCAGACATGCGCATCGTGGATTTTCTATACACCAAACGGATTGAGGACCCTACACATGCAAATTTACCTTTGCCTTTTCCCCTCATCATGCTTACTCACAGTAAATGGGCACGAAACAAAGAAGTTAGTGTCTGAGAGGGCAGGAGTAGCCACTCGTATGGCAGGTAGGCAGGGGTGTGTATTATAAAGCATTACTCCACAACTGATTAAGTGGGATATCAGGCTGAAGCGCAGCTGCAGACAATCGATCGATAATCATGCACTCAGTGACACAGCAGTGCATGATGAATTCTCATGAGTACTACCGGTTCTCTACATGTGCTACTGTTTAAAAACAAAATGCTTTCTGGGCCCAGGGCTATGATTGTGCTATGTAAAATGTGGATTTGAGACAAATGAAAACCTGGAAGGCCATCTATCATTCATTGCTTGCATGCCGCAAAAAGACTACCATTACCAACAGCAGCACTAATCTTGTCATAAAGCAGAATAAAAGGCAAGGAGAAATTTTTATGATTAAGATATAAGAATAAACTGCAGCAGAGTAAACGGTAACAGATCTATACTGAACAGGTTGTGTCAGGCTTTGAAACATTGACAGAGATGTTGGAAGATGCCAAATGCATTCATCAGACTATCAATGATTTAGCACACGTGTAATCTTATTAGGGTGGTCTGTGGCGATTCCAATAAGTAATTGAATAGGTATTGAAGAGATTTGGCTGCACAGATATTGTACTTTGTACTTTGTCTTATCATCAGAGAAACAACGGTCAGCTTTAACCCCTTACATAATAATACCTAAAAGAACTTCAATTATTTGTGAATTACATGACAATTTTTAATCCAAACTGTAATCAGGAAATCTGCAATTCATGGGTAGAATCTCAAAATTAATGGACATCAAGCCATATTTCACCCTATGTGGTCATACGAAGGGAAAAAAATGCCTCTGAAACGTATTTTGTGTGATGATAAGGAATGGCCCTAATGCCAGCAAAATAATATGATTGCTCTGAAGTCCTACAAAACAATGTTTGTAACATTAACAAGATTCCATTTTGTTATTCTCTTGTCAGATCATAACCACTTTGTGAACAGTATATTGCACAAGAAAAACCATTTTTAATAGAATCAAAATATATGTAGAAGCATCAAATGGAACTGGGACCTTTATGAGTTTATCTACATAAATGGGCACAATGATGAATACCGTGCACCATTATGAGAGTAATGTAGGCCACTCAACTGAACATGATGTTCATGAACACAACCCTTAATTGTTAACTGTGTGGAAAATAAAACAGTACACGTTTGTAAAATCAATCATAATTTTATTGCAGATTATCAACAATTCTTTCACTGGTTATGAGCGTCATGTAAACAAAACTGCCTTCGTATTACAGACTAAAAGTACCACTATACTGGGTAAAAATACTACTGTAATAACCTCTCCCTGCACTGGCTAAGTAAGGCAATACAATAATTCAACCAAGCAGGTGCTGATTCATAACAAACTGCAGTGTAGGAATAAATACAGTACATGATCACCATACAGCTGAAAGGCGGTGTGTAAAGGGCAAATAAAGCAACCAAGTAACAAGGCCATTCCCAGTTAACTCACTGAAGACATGACCGTTTTATAAAGGACATGGAGTCCTTGTGCTAAATGATATAACTTCCAAGAGTAGTCTACAACAGAGTTACACTGGTCTAGTGAATGTCAATGTGCAGCCTGACCTCTTATTCCAGTCCACAGTGCTCAGAGAAGGATGATATCATAACACTAAGATCGTGGCTGGTATTAAGTGATATGCAGTAGAGGATGTGTCTCCAGTGAGTTAATGAGCAAATTTAACCTTTGGGAATATGTTAAAAACAAAAAACCCTGCAATACAATAATAAAAAATACATTGGAAAAGATCAATGTGGTAATGATTGTCCTAACATGCAGTCTGTTCCAAAGAGGGACTCGGCTTACCACAATCTTGATGACCCTCTTACTGACATTCTAGTTGACAGCAAGACGTCTACCCAGTTTGCAAATGTCAAATATCCATTTGATATACATGTAGATCTAATCCTGAGATTCTCCCAAGATGTCCTTGGGTTAATTATGGTCGAAGTTGTAGTAAAGAGTGAGAGTCAATGGATAACCTAAGCACTCATTTTCTTCCATTACTTCACTTCTAATTCTAAATCTAATCTTGCCCTATAATCTAACCCAAGCACATCTTAAGATAATCTTCGGATTATACCAAATGGACATATTATGGCACTGTGACAACTGGCAATTACTTCATTCATCCCATGGCACATTGACCGATTGAAACCTGTTTGAAATGATTGTGCAACAAGAACACATCAGAGGGAAAAATGTGAATGAGTGCTAAGAACACTCCAGCATTCTGATCAAACCTTGCCAGATTGAAATTAAAATTGTAGAACAAAAAGACCAATAAGACTGCACTAATAGATACGACTGTATTGTTATGTCTGGCAGTATGCATATTCATGTGAAAGCAAAGTAAGCCTGCCTGAATCAAAGCACTGATAATGAGCAGAAATCTTAAAATGAACTTTGAGACATTTGTTTTGATAAAAAAGACATTCTTTTTGAAAGACCCCCTTTCTATGACAGCACCAGTGTTTTTTGTTGTTTTTTTTAAGTGAAGTAATTTTGCAAATCAACATAAACTTGCAAAAATTTGCAAAAGGGAAAATAAAAAGCAAAACAGTGTTTTCATATGTCAGTTACAGTGTATTTAACCACCAATGCAGCCAGTGGCAATGTTCATTTGAGTTACTTCATGAAATGCTCGCAGTTGTATCAACATCACTGGAATGAATATGACTTTTAATCCAAAATACTACAGTGAAACTCAAATATAACGAGCATGGATAAAACGAGTTC
>JAWQUT010000130.1:1771881-1782153 GCA_033807755.1 Ellobium chinense | reverse complement strand
ATGATTTTTGAGGTACCTGCTAGTAGTTAAGTACAGTAAATTCAGCTTCACATGATCTCCTGTTTGGTCCTCATAATGTTTTAAGTATTAAGATGGACAATATAATTATACAGTGTTTTCTACATAACAATACAAAATTTGCAGATTTCCATTCCAGATTCCCGTAATGAAATTTACCTTTCATAGTATTAGATGCCAACGAGTATACTGGACCGGGTCAAACCTGACTAATGGGTACAGTAGACAAGGGTTAATTCAAATATGGCTGAACCAAAAGTACAGTGGAGCCCGCTTAAGCGGGACGGCTCCGTTCCCGACGAATCGTCCCCCTTAAGCGGGCGTCCCGCTTAGACGGACTATCCATTATAAAGTGATTTCTTAGTTAGTTTGTGCGTTTCATTCAAGTTAAGGGATATCAGTACTTGTTACGAGTGAGGTGTGACAACGGAGTCAGATTTAAATTGTATCTGTACTGTTTAAAATATACTTATTGCAGCCTAACTGCATTTTCAGTAGACTTACAGAGCATATTATTAGTCATTCTTTGGGGGGAACGGGAATTTTTGGTTGGTTTCAAAGAAGCACCTAAGCCTTCTCACCACTCTCCTTTGAAAATTAAAAAACAATTTCTTTTAAAAACCGAGATATGTCTACATCAGAGGCAGAGAAATAATACATGTTAAAATAAAACTGGAGAGAATATGAAAGGTCCAACATCTCTGAAGTCGAGATGTTCGCCGGCCCCCATTCAAGTGATCAAAAATAATTTGGGATCAAATTTACATGATCGTAAACACCGGCAAAGATAAGGGTCACACTTCTCGCTCCACATCTGGCCAGAGTGCGACGTGAGCGGCGTGTGTCAAAAAGCTTTTACGCAACACGAATGATGGTCATGCCTATGTGAACGACACCCTGGCCGAGTGTTGTGCAATGGCGCAGGTAAGGCTCGTAAGTGTCAATCACTGCCTAAGCTGAAGAAAGGATAAAGTATGGCTGACAGGGGGCGGGGCTTATTTAATCTTGATACGTCGATGCTTGCGTGGGTTAAATGACCAGTGGCTAGGATGTCCGCTCTGATTCCTCCACGCGTGCGCCGAAGAGTCAACTGCCTGACAAGAGACTATGGGGAGGTAGTGTCAATCACTTCTCACGTACCGGTAACTTAAGGGGGGTAATAGGGTCGTCGGCACACGCTTCTTTGTAGCTCTCAGGTTTTCAGCTATTTGGCACAGGTAAACAAGCACTGAGACATAGTACGATAGAGACAATTTGCAGCATTCCTGTCAAAAACAGCGTGTATATTACGGAGGTCGGGCTCCAAGTCGTCTCGCTTAAGCGGGTTGCCGTCCCGCTCACATGTATAGATTTAAATAACAAAAATTCCGTTCCCCAGGCATTCGTCTCACTTAAGCGGGCGTCCCGCTCACGCGTGTCTCGCTCAAGCGGGTTCCACTGTACTGCTAAAATAAAACGAAATAAGAAGCCCAGTTTATTTTCCTGTTTAACTTTGCTAGCAAAGGAATGCCAAACTAAAATAATGTTATGGTTAAACCGAAAGAAAAATCTAGTGTGACACATCCAAAAGAGAGACAAGTGATCTCAGGAGTGCCTATTCTGGCATTGCAGAGGTGGAATGAGAGCCAGCCTTTGCTAAGCTGACTCTTGACTAGGCTTAGAAATTAATACACTGTACTGTAGAAGAGCCTTCATTTTGCAAGGACCTTAGTTTTGCGAGCCTCGTATGATGATTTTCTCATATATATGAATATAAAAGTTTAAAGTGCTAGTTATCTGTAATGTCCAATAACATTATTGGACTGCTGATACTGATAAGAAAACAACAAAAAAAATTAATTTCCTTGCAAAAACATGCAAAACGCTTCTGTGGCAGCCCAAATTCGCCTCCCATAACTTATCTCAAGGACTGTGAATTCTTGGGGTGAAAAAAAAAAGAATAAAATCACCCGGAATGGGACTTGTGCCATCTACAATAAACTTTAGATAAAATCACTGACAATTTGCCCCGCTTGAACTTGGCAGATTTTGAAGCCTTTGTGTCTAAATCGAATCATGTCTTTGATCCCACAGACTTCTTTCCAGTAACTGCCTACTGTAGTATGAAATATTTCCTGGAGACTACTGATGTAAGGCTGTATTATAGAGGAGCACACTTCATATGAATATGCTATGTACATAAACAGGGTTACTGAGCACAGTAATTTTGGTCCAGATTTTTCAACTCTTTATTATTTTCAGCTAACACTTATACCTAAGTACCTACAAATGCTTAATAAGTGTTTTTCCACCCCATTAGTCTCTTTAAGATGCTAATTTACACATATCTAGAATGTATGAATGTTTCTCCGACCAGATGACCTACAATGTCAAATAACAATAGCATGCACAACTGTCCAAAGTTGTACTTGTAGCGATCTGAGTAAACTGAGCTATAAGGCTGCTATGAAAGGTATCCTAAGCTTTCTAGGAGGGGTGTTACAATTTTAATGATCAGATCACCTTCAGATACAGCGATACCTCTTTTGTGGACTTAGCACCCCAACAGTGAAGCATTATCATGTCCACATGTTGTCATCACAGAGGTGTGAAGCTGCAAAACTATCACTTCTGGTTGTGCTTGATTTTAGAGGCATTAAAACTGGGTGTATTTATACTCTTATTCCACTAATGGCTGATGTTGGTTTAGTTTCCATTTGTTTTATGAGTTCTATTTACTGTCATTTCCACTATTCATCTTCATAAGGGTACGTATATGGTTAATAAGTATTTCTGTTAATAAGTACACTTTTTGTCAGTCACGAGGTCTACACATTTTCTGTGCTCTACTGCACTGTACATTATCCACCATAAAATGATAAGTTATGACAATTTTGTACATAGCTAAGATATTCTGCAAAATATCACATTAAGTTTTTAAATTCCACCGGCAATGCACTTGTAGGGTTACTGCTGAAGTGACTGATTGCAGAACACAAGTGTTTACATATCATTCAATATGGCATTTCCAGTGATTACACTGACCTTGTATACTGCAACTGTAGCATGCAACTGAAATTGCTCAAGATACACAGCTGTCTCACAATTTTTTATCTTTTGTTCACACTATTTCCAATACTTCTTGGACACCGATCATGACGTGAAGTTGTTTAACATAAGTAATGACATGCTACACCATGATAGCATTCAAGCTAACAACTTCTATTAATATAATGCATGTGACCTCACATTATTGAGCATTTTATGAATGTAGTCTGATTTGCCTGACCAGCCTTCAGTAGAATTGCAAATAAGTGAACAGGCTTGGAACTATAATGTATAATTAAATAATTCACAAAAATAAGTAAAGGCAAGAGCTAAGAGACATGTACAAAGTGTAAGAAGAGAGAAGAGGTATGACAGGACATTTCACTAATTTGAGAAGACTATTTATCTGAATTTCATGAGTAAAAATTTCATAGTGCACAGAAATGTTGCAGATTATCGATTTACTGTCTCTCCTTATATTGCAACAAAGAAAACTGATATCAAAATGTTTGGTATTTGAAATATGACAGCAAAGTCATCCAAGTCCAGACAGTGTCTTCAGCCATTTGTAGGCAGTAACGATTGGATGGTGCAGCTTAACGTTAAAGTTACAGCAAGATTTCATGTTTTTGTTAATTCCTGCTTTGTCAGGGGTGATCTGACCTTTACAAACAGTGAACTTCAAGAAGCATCCCGTTACTGAATTCAGTCAGAGTACTGTATCAGTTTTTCGTATAAAAGAGATTCTCAGAAATTAACACTGAATTTCATAATTAAATAATTTTGATTGTAGAAGTCTTCATGATTTCCATGATGACATGCTGCTGTCCCGGACAGTAAAATAACAATCTCAGTAAAATAAATACACAGTCATCATGAGAAAACTGTTGCCTTATGCCATACATTAACGCAAAAGAAAACGCGCAAAGTTAGGTTGTTAGTTATGGACTAATGTCACTTGATTTTTTAGGAGATGCATAACTTTATAGAAATGCATGCATATAATATTCTTTTCCATGACTTCCATCCTGAATAGTCTCTGGTCGATAGTCAAGAAAATCCACATATATATACACCATGCCATTTTTAGCTTCTACTCGCACTCTGGATTAATGGCAATATCTCCAAACATACCACATACAAGGAAATTTCAATATTATTTACAAATTAAATGAAGCATTATCACCGGGGCAGTATTATATTTAGTACATCCACTATTTGCAGGTACTTTAAANGAGGGAAAAGGGGAGATGAAATATACCCCCTAAGTTGTAGGACCACAAAGTGAAAGTACAGTTACAGGTCTGTAACCAAAAACATTCCATCTCATGCTGTATTTACAAATATTAATATCTTAGTTTGCTTTCTGAAAAGATTTAAACTGAAATTTTCCTGAGATAATTATCTCAGTTCCAAGCAATACTAGGTACAGTAGAACCTTGATATTAAATATCCATTTATAAGTATATCTTGTTTTTAAGTATGAGTTTCACATGCATGGATTCATTATTATTTTATCATTATTGAGGTGGATCTCTGTTTTATGTATACCTACCATATTTTTCGGGTTGCACATTCCCATTCTACATAACATAAGCAGATTAATAGCAGACTGTACATGTTTTGGTTGAGGGCTGGTCAAGTGATAATTATGATAATTCCTTCAGGACGGTAATCACCTCTTTGGGCTCATCAGTGTTATAAGGTCCTGGACCCTCATCACAGTCTTGATCCTAATCCTTGTGGCATGGGAGTTGGAATTATTGGAACTGGAGCTGGAATCATCAAAATCTGCTGGTGATATGGATATCACATTATTGTGTCACATCCTACTCAGTTCAAAGAGATGAATGACAGACAATGACAGACTAGCCTGGCTGGCATCGAAGTGATCAGGTGACATCTTACACAGCAAGGAAATAACATAGCACAATCAACTGTCACGGTCAGGTACTCTTGCCTAATAGAGGTGTAGTTAAACAGCAACATACAAACCTCATGCCCCTTCTCATTGGAGAGACCATGGGTTATGTAGTTTATATAAGTTATTTAATATTTAATGATTACTGTAAGCACATACCATTTTGTCTCCTTTTGTGACACTTTCATCTACTGCCAGAAAGTCCATATCAATCCATTGCCTTTCCCTGACTGATTCTTTTAAATGTGAACTTACCTATTGTGATTTACATATTTTTTATTATTTAGTGATACTTCCATGAGCCACCAAAAACTGTGAGTCAATCAACTGCCTCTTTTGCTCCAGGATACACATACATACGACAGCCATAACAGTCATTATGGCTGCTTTCTCTTGCAGTCACATCACTCTCCAAACAACTGTCCATGATCTGAATATATTCAGCGAAGTTTGGTCTACATTTTCATTGTTTTATGCTCAGTAAACAGAACGGTAGAGATTTGAGGACAGCTTTCCAAACTGTGCCACATTCATCTGATCAGTGTAAATGACGTGGGCACTTGTGAAAAAAAAAAAAAAGATTAAATTATTTGAAAAAGACATTTATCAGTTGCATTGTTTATATCATTACCTTTTGTGATAGCTGTGCTTGTGCTATACTGTGCTTTCTCAGACTTGGCATGGTAATCTGCTTAAATTTGAAGGTGATGAAATGATCTCATACACTGAATATTGCTTATCCGGACTTTGCTGAAGTTAACTGCATTAATATCTACCACTCTAGTTGATATGAAAGAGTCTGTCAATCCTTGAGCCACTTCTCATGCACTCAGTGTGGAGCTCCTTAACTCAGTTTTGTGCAAGTTTTGGTTCAAGAATTCCAGGATCTTCGGCCAACTTGATTCTTGTGCTTTAGCATGAAGCTCAGGCTGACCTCCCCACAGCATGTTTTTTTCTGCAACAGGAGAAGGTGAAGCTAGGAAAAATAATGCTATAATTTGTGTTTCAGCAGACCGTGATAATGTAAATTTTAGTAACAAAAGCAGCAATCATCTTAATTTCCAAAACCTTTTTGCTCTTATAAAATTTGGACAGAATTTTAAAGCACTGAAATCTTTGACAAAGTCATTAATGGACCCCTTGTTTCATAAATATCATCACTCTTTTTGCTGACTCCTGCCCTCATATCACTACTGTTCACCACATGACAAAGGATCTGATCACTGCACGCCAAATAGAAGAACACTGCAATGGCAACAGGATATCAGCAGTCACTTCAGAAACTAACGCAACTGGCTACACAATGTACAAAGGACATGACTCAAATGAAAATGTGAAGACAATTCCCCATATGGTAGAGTTTCATTATGTGGGTTGTTTCAATATCATTTCTAGTAACTGGTATGACTGTGCAAGTCTGTTTAAATTTTGTCAACAGAAAATTAACAGCCTTGAAAAAAAACAAATGCTGTCCAATTGTAAGAAAACATCATTTTTACCCATGGACTCTTTTGGTTCTCCTCTTTTAGCACTTCAGCTACATACATGTATCTTTCTTATTTCTAACTGCTTTTTCATGGTAGTTTTTCTATCATGGAAGGAATATCTAAGAAATGTCAGCCAGTATCTACTATCTTGGGTATGAAAATAAATTAACTGAGCAAATTGTAACAAATGTTCTTGTGAAAGATTCATGACATGGCCTGCCTATCGGTTTGAAGTAGTAACAAGAAAACAATATCACAATACCTATATATATCGATTACTTGAAGTTTTTATGGCCCATGTATTAGCACAAAAAAAATATGCCAAATAAGCCAATAACCCTGGCATTATAAAACACAAAAATTAAAGTCATATTTCTTATGTAAATGATGAATGGATACTCACTGAATATGGCATTGTAGTTGAAGCGACACAAAGGAGAGTATGGTGGTTCTAATAGATGGCCGGCACCAGGGTAGATCAGGAAGGTATGATTGTCTTTGAATCTGTCTGGTATAGCAGCCTTAAATACTTCTCCTGCAACAGGATTTACACACATGTCATCCAGGCCCTGAATTGCCAGATGTTTAGCCCCATGACGCCAGCTCTGAAAAACAAAATATAAATTTTGTAAGATGTGTATGCAACCTGCACATACTACATCATGGCATACACTGCTGAAGAGCTCAAGCCCAGAGGCTGCTAAATCAGGAAAGTAAAGAAAGTAAACTGTCTCATCTCACCTGCCATTTGGGGTGAGTGTGATGCTAATTATGTACTGACTTTTGCAGCGAGTGAATATGCACACTAATTTTCTGTGAATAAGCAAGAAAAAAATATACTGTGTAAGGCCCTTTAATTACAGAAGAAAACTTTTATTTTCATTTTCATAAAAAATTATAAAGATATGCCTACAATATTTCCTAAATGCAGAGTTTCCATTGATCAATGACCTCTTTTCCATTCTTGATGCTAAGCTGCAAAATAATGGTAAAATCGTCAAGCTCAACTAATGCTTGTGTGAAGTCATCCAAAGTAATTTTCCAAAGAATGAGATCATTCTCAAGTACCATGACTAGAAGAATGGTGAAACTTCAGTACGTATGTCCACCTTTAAGCAAGAGTTTTTCGATTGTTATTATAAAGACAGACATATGATGGGCCTCTGATCCATGTCTGTCCAATGAACAGAGGTGAATTAAATTAAAAAAAAATATTTTCAAATAATGCAACAATTAATTCATACTTGATTGATTAAAGTTCTTCACCAGGATAATAAATTTACTACATAATTTCCTGGACCTCTCACCGGACAGGGAGTGTTTTCATCTCCTGGAAGAAACATTTCTTTGAAGGATGCCATCCCTTCCACCAATTTGACACGTTCATATTTAAACCTTGCAGGCTTGATGTGCTCACCCTCCACAACCTGGTCTGCTCCGAATGGCTTTCCAGTACCATTGATTGTCACCAGACACTTCATCTGCCAGAGCAAAGAATAGATCATGTTAAAACTGACCATCTTTACAGTATAATGGTATGTTACCTTAAACACTGATAACTGAACCCTAAATACTTCAATACCCACGTTTAAGTGAAGGAGGTATTACCATGTATTTGCATGATGAAACTTTCTTTGTCCAGTGTATTTTTTTTTGCATGTCAGATTAACTGTCTGAAACAAAGTTTATTTTTGCCTGTATTAACCCTGCTTAACTGTAATGTGAATCAACTTGTGTACTATTCAGACATTCATTCATTCCAACAACAGCAGTTGAATACTGTATCCCACAAACAAAAAAAAAAAAGTCATAGTCAAAACTTCTCTCATAACATAGACCTGAATGACATGAACTTAGAATTACATCCATTAACACTAAATTTATAAAAAAAGATGTTTTTTGTAAATACTTAAAAATCATCTACATCTTCCTCTACAAGACAAAAAAAAATATATCATGCCATTAAATAAACATAATTATCATCAAAACACAGTGAATTAGACTTCAGAAGCTAAATCTCAATTCAGTTTTTTATTAAAAAGACAAAAGTAACATCACTGTTGTATCTCACTCACTGCAGGTCTCATTGATGCAATAAACTGGAGGTATCCCCCACCAACACAGGTTGCCACTCCACCGAGGGAATTTGGGTCAATCTTTGGATGTGAGGCCAACCAATCGAAGGCTTTCTTTGAAAACATAAGAGTAATGCACCTGTCAGTCTCTCATCCACAGTAATCAGTAACAAACTTGTATAGTGATAAGGGTGTTATAATTTGAGATCATGTATGAAATGCGTTGCTATTACCTCTGATCATTTAGGTTTTACATATCCTAACAATGAAATGCATGTGATTATCAATACCCATTAATTACAAATCTCTTTTTCTAATCCACAGTCGGTATTGTAAACATGTTATCCAGTCTCACTGTTTCTGGCACTCCAGCGTAGTTTACGGCAGCATTTTCCAGATTACTACTGGAACATATAAGAAATTATATGCACCAACTGATCCCACCTGACCTCAAGATATTTTATCGCTAGAGGAATATTTAAAGAATTATTTAGTTAATGAGTAAAAAGCGTCCTGTGGAGGTTTGTACAACCTGCGCCAGATCCTCCTGAGTGCAATGACTAAATGATGGTTGAAGCCTGTATTAAGCTCCATGTTAGTTATGTGACGATATCATTGTAAAGACATATTGATGGGCCTCTGATCCATGTCTGTTATATGAACAGAGGCATCATATATTTTTTATAAGTTATACAACTGGCCACTTACAAAAATCCAACTTCACAGCTTTCCTCTCCCTATGTTGCGATTGTAACGGACAGAAATAAAACCATGTTTAAATTTGTTTAATTTCTGTTTGAAAATATGATGGATAAGTACCATTTACATAATTTAATCACTGAAACTCATTCTATAAGATCATAAGAAAAAAATCATCAGAGGTCTTAATGAGTAAATAATCTGATTCATTGGACAGGTGGCTGAAGGAGATCAAATTTTTCATACACTCAGGTATTTTCAATGTCATACATCGCAAAATGTATGTGAGAAAGTTTCATTTGGACTTAAGAAAAGCAAAGTAGTTCCAATGTCTTGGTTTCTTTGCTCTTATGATATCTCTTCATAATCATCAGGCTCACCAAGAAATAGCTGAAATCAAGAGACATGTCACTCCTGGGCAAATCTGCATAGTCAACATAGGCTATAGAAAAAGAAGCAAAACCTCGAGAGGCCAGTAAAGCAGATCTGATCTCTATGATTCCACCAGTAAGACCAAACACATCAATTACTGCTGGAAATGGGCCATCACCTGCACAGATAAAGTAAATCTGCCTATCTGAGGGTAAAATGTGGATGTTTAGTATTCTGCAATAGGCTGTATCTTATCTTCAAGACATTCAAACAGTATAATTGCTCAGAAGTAAATATACTGTTATATATACTGTTCTTGAATTTCCTAAAAGCATACGTAGGCTAACAAAAAGATGTAATGAAATATTGAATATTAGCAGTGCAAAGTATTTCCTGTCTCTTCTAATCAGTTGATATAATATTCTTTTCAGCAACTATATATTAGCAAATTTTAAGTGACACAAACGAGATCAATACTGTGCAAAAGACACATTTAATAATCCCTTGCTCTTGATGATCAATCCAATGTGTAGGCAAAATGATTACCTAAATGCCCCATGGATAGTTAACACAGGGGCCTTCTTAACTAATCCTTACTCTGCCTAAGCACACTATGATGAGAGAGAGAGAGAGAGAGAGAGAGAGAGAGAGAGAGAGAGAGAGAGAGAGAGAG
>JAWQUT010000130.1:1761230-1771850 GCA_033807755.1 Ellobium chinense | reverse complement strand
AGAGAGAGAGAGAGAGAGAGAGAGAGAGAGAGAGAGAGAGAGAGAGAGGTGATGTAGAGCACAACATAGACATGCTGTGAGTATATACTTATAAATGTACTTCACTATATTATTGTTATTATTTAGACATATACAAGGTTACAAGCAATGTGAAGCTCAGTGCTATCATGAAATCTACATCATGTATCTTCCTTTCTAATCTGACCGATCATGAAAAGTAAAATTTAAAAAAATCCCTTACCTGCTGGAAGGAATAATGTTCCATACAGCCCATTCTCACTGACAGGGATTCTTTTAATCCCTGGACCAGCATATGTCCGTTGAAGTTTACAAGATGCCAAGCTAGGAACACTATCCGACCACTGAAGATGATCAAAATCATGAAATCCATCCTGCACAGCTACAGTGACATCATAAGGCACCATTACATCTGCCTTGACTAGCCGACCTGGCTTAACATCTGGTGTTGTCTTCATGCTCCAGAATAAACCCATGGGTTCAATACCTAGAGGAGTAGACATGGTTTTGTTTCTTTAAGCAAAATACTTTCAGGCATGTTAATAAAATGCAGTTCTTAACTTTATCCACTGCCACAGAATGTAAATGAGGAAACTTTGATAAATAACTGTGAGCATCAGCATTTCATCTGAAAGGCCTGTTAAAACTGCTCAACCTTGTTTTAAAACTGCTCAATTCTGAAGTTCAGCGGTTCAGCATTATTTGTACTTCCTATGAAACTGACTGAAAGTGATGAAGAATACACTGGCATTGGAAAGGTGATACAAGAAACTCCATAAGCTAGCTCAACCTATAACTTAAAATTCAGAAACCTGACTAAAATTTTACTGCTATGTTTTTTAATGCACAAGAGCATAAAATGTCTCATTAATTATCCTTCTTGTTTTAAGATTTCCAAATATTTACTGTGGCAATAAACTACACTCACTCTGCAATAATGCAAAGCCATCCATATATTATTTAACACGCCCAGCAGCCCTTTTGCTGATGGCTATTTTGTCTATCCTAATAAAGTAGCATTACCTTTGAAAGTTCCTCCTGATGAAGCATCTACAAAAGTATCAACAATTCCCTGAGAATTGGCAATGTAATGACCACAGGCTCCATACGTCTTGTCAGTCTCCTTGAGGTAGGTTTGTAAAGTGATCTGTTGACCTTGTTTCAAGCCACAAACCTTGATTTTAACCTTCTCATCAATTAAAGCTTTTGAAGTAGAGAGCTCAATACCAGGTGTAGATGTGGAAAATTGGGCGGCATTCACCTATAGATGTAAATACTTTGTATATATTGTGATTTCAGTGAATAAGAAAATCATCCAACTCCACTCATTAATTTCATTGTTCTAATGTGTTATACAAGTTTTATTGTTCAATCTTCTTGTAACATTTTAATATTTATATGAATGAATACAATCTTTTAATTATCACACCAACAACAGTAGTCACTATTCATAGTAAGCAGTATATAATGGACACATATCCTGTGGTAGTGGCAATACTACAAATCGATTCCTGTTGGTAAATCTGATATAGATGAAAGGGTGATGCACAAAGCATCTGACTTTTACATAGATCATCAGGGGTTATCTGATTTATTTTCAAAAGAAAATATCAGTTGTTTTGAGTTATTTTCTCAACTAAAAAAAGACACTTTCAGAGCAGGATAAAGTACATGTGGTCTTTAGACTTTAGACATACCTTCCTGATGTGGTTTCCAAGCACAGACAATCTCCGCGATGAAAATGGAAGCATTGACTTCATTATTCTAGAAGGAATGATGAATCCTTTCATGTAGAAGGTTATGAAATGATTCACCATCTGGAAAGAGGTAACATATGAGTAAGCTGTGAAGAACTAAAAGTATGAAACATCTATTATCCACAGCCTGCAAATCGTTTTGAGTTTGAGGTCATAAAAATCAGTGTCATCATAATCAGAGGAGCCAAATGTTCCAAAGTGCTTCAAATTTTTCCCTAGATGGCACTGAAACAGAAGATATAACAGAAAAAGGTAAAACATACCTTTAGCAGCAAAGGACATTTAATAATACTACTGCAGTAGAAATGCAGATACTGGAATTGCCAGAGCTAATTTTCGCCCAGCGGGGAGAACCACTGAACCCCAAACTAATGGCAGAGGGAAATAATGTTGACCAGTGTAGAAGGGTAGACAAGAAAACTATGATGAAAATAGATATACAAACAATGTGACTGTCACAGAGGCTGGAAGATACCATTACAGATTACCCTGAGAGGAAATACGCATTTTGGACTATTGACATAATACATAGGTACCATTACTTCTTTCTATGTAATAAAGTTAGCGAGCAAAGGAAGAAACTTATACCACCCAAACGGGGCCATATTCAAGGAACTTAGGTGTACTAGGAAAAAGGACATATTGCAAAAACCATGCACTTTTATCAGGATAATCACTAAAAATGTAAGAATGTTGTCATATAACTAACTTCCTGGAAATTTCTGTAAGAATGGCGCCCTCAATCCACATCCCAACTAAACTGTATGATCATAAGTGTCAACTTGTCAGTCGGTATATAACTGATTTAATTTCATAAACTATGTATTATATTCTTTGTATTTCTGTATTGTTTTCTCTGATGTTTATTTGTACAAGAGCTAAATGAATTATAAGCAATGTAGAGCATCTGTCTTGCTATCTGAAGTTATATGAAGACAGCAATACTGAGAGTCACATACAGCTTCTGGTAGATAATTAGTGACTAGTGAACTTTGATACCCATCATATTTTAAGGGTAACCTGGAATCACTAATAAAATGCAGCAGACCAAGTCCAACAGGCCTCCACAGGATGTAATTATACCTTTTTACTACTACTCACCACAGTGACACTATAGTAGGTGAATAATAATTAGAAATGCTTCAAAAAATCTTGTATTTTGCCTAAGTTTCTCTTGCAGGAGAACACTAAATAAGGGTTATGTCTCAATCATGGGCACCTCCCCTTTACAGTATGATACATGCAAGTGCAAAGCAACCAAAATAAAAAAAACCAAAAACTTTTTTCCCTTCTGTAAACTATTTACTGAGATAGCAAAAGGTGATTTTACAATACAAAGTAGTCTATTGGAATGTAGAAAAGTGTTTTTTGAAACTTTGATGTTCACTCTTAATTAACACACACCAAAAAAGTGGGTTAGGACAGGAAAACTTCTGCTCTTACGGGTGAGGTGGGGGTGAAAATGGGAAGAAGGAGAGTAGGAGAAGATGTGGGGATAGGGCTTGAGAAGCTGAGGATTTACAATGAATGCTTTAAGCAGACCATGCCTATCGATCTGAAGATAACGACTGTCTTTTTTAAACAGCTAAAGTTCTAAAGTTATGGTTGGTGGTCTGAGCGGAGATGATAAAGGAATCGTTTTTGTTTTGCTTTTTGTGGTAACCTGATTGACCATTTACTTGCCATCAGTGGCCTTCTAACCTGATAAAAACACCTGTGATCGAATCAAACTACCAGCTTGCCAGTCGCAACTGCAAAATGCTCTGCTGATGACTACCAACCTCACATCTGTGTATTCACAGCTGATTTGTTTTCCGACCTTTGACACGATTAAAAAAAAGAGAGTTTTGTCCCTTCTCTTTCGGTGTTGATATAACAATATTAGACCAAAATTATACCCTATCATGGTTCTACATAAAGTTTACATTACTCTTGACTCATGAACATCATTAGTACTAGACCATGTGCCACGCTATAATTAGCTTCAAAGTTATTAATCTTGCCCTGTGAACGTATAAAAGACCTTCAGTCATTCTCATCGACCCCATGCAATGTTGTATTAAAGTTTAGAATCTTATTATGTGGCGGCTCATCTATCGGCACGTAGATTTTTTGAAATAGACCCGGCAACGTGGCGTTATCAAATTTGTATTTATGCCACATTGTTGCACAGTAAAAACTTCAATCGTCCCAACAATCCGTGTTAAATTGCTGAAATTTGTATTTTATACACTAGGAACAATCACATGACATTACGATAATAAATAAATAATGATTTAATTTGTGCTGTCTGGATTGTGATAAAGTACAAGCAAAGTTTAGCATTTAAAATAATTTTTACCTGGTAATGGGCGGTATGTGGAATAAAATAATGTAATCGAACACACATTATTGGGAAGAACAGTTTCTTCATTGATTTTTTTAAAATAATATTGTTTGGTGTGGGATGGAAGGGTGGAGGATGGGGGAGGGGATTTGAGAAAGACAAGGAAGAGGGAATATCAGTAAAGCTTTACAGATGAATCCATTACCAAACTTAACACGAACATGACGTGTGCAATAAGTATAGCCTGAATGAAAAAAAAATGTAAGCACTCACTCAAGAAGTTGCAGAAAGGCGTTGCAGAATCGAACCATCAGCCCCCTCGATATTTTGAAACTTAAAAAAAAAAATTTTTGTTGTTTGTTGGTGCAGCTGTTACTGTATTTGGGTTTTTGCATTTGAGCCCTAGCCTGCTGAAGTAGTAGCCTATTCAAGCCATTATTGAACAAATTAAATAAGGATCTTGATATTGAATTTATTCTCATGAACTTGGCCCCCTGAGCCATAACCACTAAGGCTGGGCAGCTCGAGTCAAAAGATCGAGTCGAGTCGATCTTTACCAGCGGCTCGATTCATCGAGTCAGCGAGTTCGGCTCGAGTCAACAAGATCGAGTTTTGCTCCGATCTTTTTGAGTCGCTTTAATCTGGCTCGACTCAACATTAATCGAGTCACACGCTCAGCGCGAAGTTACCGCGGCAGTGTCGCACCTCCTACAATCTAATTAGATTTAATTGAGATTGTTTATGTTAAGGAAGGGTTAGCAGTGATAACAGGAATGGGCTGGGAGGAGAAGGATCGTGACTAAGCGTTAAAGTTTGGTTTGGTACCGTCGATGCTAATTGGGTAACAAAGGGCTCTGATTTGTGAGATACTATGTGCGTGTGAGTGTGTGTACGTTTGTGTTATGTGATTATATGAATGTGAACATTTAGGGTGCCAGTTGAGATTCAGTTACTGAACAACTGATAGGANATCCAAACCCAGCTATTCATATTGACGTCGTGGGAAATTTGAATAATAGAAGATGTCATAATAATAAATTCGTAGTGGTAGTGTAAGTAAGCTACTCAAATTCACAAATAAATGTACGTATTTAATATCTGTCATCTAAAGCACCATTTGTAGTCTCAGGGCCGTTCCGTCTTTTATCATTTCTGAAAAGTGGACGAAAGAAACCGTCGTCGCACAGATGCCCTGAACAGCAGAATCCAGTGAATGAAAGTCTGAGTCTGATGTTAACACTAACAGGTTAATGACGGCGAAGAATGCTGCAAAAGTTCAATTGCTGTCATACCGTCCCCAGTTCTCTTTCTATCTCTCCTCAGGTTCATTCATCCCCGACAGCTTATGAGTTCCCATTTTTTTTCATTTACAACGCCGTATTGAATCTACGGTTGTTTAGTCGGCTATCTCCTGGGACAGGACCACTCTTGCATTAATACAGTTCATTTAGTCATTGGTTTAGCTACAAGATCGGTCCTATTCCGTGATTGTACCGTTTAGTCTACTGTCTATCTAGATCTAGCTTGGGACGGGTGGTTGGTGGGTTTGAATAGTTTGATTACCCAAAAAGTAGGCCTAGCTGATTGACCCAACTAATGAACTATGAAGTTATAATTACTATTATTTATTACCAATTGAAGTATTAACAGCTTAACATTTGTTAACAACCTTGTCCAACCTGCGTGGGATTACCTACCAGACTTCTCAATCTCAGGCAATGGTCGGAGAAGACAAGTCATCCCGCCTAATCTTCACTCTCTCTACCTTTCCACACAGGTCTACATATAATTTATATCCATTTATTTTTCTTTTAGGAGGGCTTTTGAAAGCTGAAAGCAGTGGCTAGTGAGCCCACACATTCACAATGAGTTGGGCAGCAGATGAGTGGAAGGATGGTCTGCCTCAAAAGGCTCTTATAAAAATCACTCAAATTGAGAGTCAGCTGGAAAGACTTAAGAAGGAGAGAGACCAGAAGCAATTCCAACTGGAGAGCCTAGAACAAGTAAGTGAGAAGGACCCTATTCCAGATATGAGTTGTGGGATGTGGCATAGGACTCATGCCATCAGTAATCATGCATTATTTCACGTGAATGTCATGAGGGTAGCAACTATGAACTCATGTTTATGTTGCAGCAATGGGTGAATCATCATCACGTTTCTTATATAATGGAGGCTACCTAAATGCCATTCCACCATCAAATGTGCAAAAACACCCAAAAGCCTGTTAGATCCAAATAGATCTCTAGTCTTTAATATGTTTTTGTTTTTTTTGTGTGGGTAAGCAATGTTTGCACTGAGCAAGTGTTCATGCAATTCTGCATGAACATGTACAACAGTACAATGATCTCTTTAAAAAAACAAAGCCCCAAGAAGGATTTCCGAATGCGCCTCAGTGCCAACATAAGAGAAAAATCTTTATGGTGACTGAATGGAGATCGAACTCGGGGAAGGAATTCCGAAAGAGACTAACAGTAACACCTCTAACCAGAGCTCATGCTTACCAATACAAACCAATATCTAACCCTAACCCTACCCTTAACCTTAACCCTAATGTCCCTTTAGACAGGACATGAGTCTCAATTGGAATTTCTCTCAAGCCTCTTATCAATTTTGCATAGGATAATTTTATAAAAACTAAAGAGAAATAAAAGTATGATACATTGATACTGATACTAAACAAATGACAATGGCCGAAACAAAACTTTTGCTAAAGATAGACAAGAACCAACACACTAAACTTCTTTCTGAGCCCCTCAATAATAGGAGGATAGCTCCAATCTATGACACTGTCAACAAAATTTCAGCATCTATTCCCAGACACTCAGATATTTTTCTTTTCAAGTGATACCAGTTAACATATCTCCATGCATGATTGTTCGGAAATTTACTGAGACTAACAAGAACTGTTGCTGTGGGCCTGTGAATATATAAAGTCAGTAGTTGCATAAAACCACACTCATGGTTACACAATGTCCATAGATTTTAAATAGTCTATATCAGCATAGATCATTTTCAGAATTTGTCATTATTTTTTTTGTCAGAGTAATAAAGCATAGCCCTGAAATTTGCTGTATATTATGGGCAATGCAACGCAAGAAGGTTGAAAAGGAAAGCTGTAGGGAAACTTATATAGTCTGTAATTTAAATGTTTTTACAATTCAGGCTCTTGAAGTTCAGAAACGTAAGGGAAGCGGCGAAAAGTCTGAGATAGCTGAGTTGAAGAGGGAGAACCAGTCACTTGCTGAAACATGCCAGGAGTTGGAGAAGAAGAAACAAAAGCTGTCTAGTGATCTTGTCATGAAAGAAAACCAGGTGACATGCCTCGAGCAGAAATTGGCAAAGCTTGCTGGTCAGCAAGACTCAGGAAAGGTAAAAATATGTTTTGCTACCCATTACTTATGGTTACATGGGCAACACTGGAGACTTTTCCTGGTAAAATTCAAAACTGTTTCTCAGATAGCTGTGCTTTATTATGAAGATGTCATGATATACTTATCTCTGAGTGAAGTTTGTGGAAGTAACAACAGTAGAGGAACATCAGTGACTTTAAAGGTGGAGTTTTATGTTGGGTTCAGCAGATATGACACAAATTATAATGCAAATGACTTTCAATGGATCAGTGGTGCTGAAAAAAAAATCTCCAAAAATCCTGTTAAGCTGAATTATATCACTACCATTTACTACCAATGACTGTTTACCAGTTCTTCACTTAAATCGGAAGTCATCAGGAAGAGAGAAGTTGTGATCAAGTGACTCTGTTGACTTTGAAAACATTTTTTTGTAATATGGGGGATCACAGCCTGTGAGTTTTCACAGCCTGGAGACTTATTTGGCAGTGCTATGTGACTGATATGGTCTATGCCTAGTGCCATTGGTCGAAACAGCCAGTCCCACATAACATTGGACACTCCTTTCTCTTATACAGTCGGGAAATGTGTCAGGGTTATGGGTGAACACTAGGCTCACACATGAAAGTTAGAGACCGATTCAGGCAGTAGCTATTTAAGAATTACATTGCTGTGAAGTTAATGTCCCTGTGATGTAGAGGTAGCACGTTGAGACTTGCAAGCTGAGAGACCCTGGTTCGATTCCCAGCAGGGGGCATGAAATTTTCTAGTGCAGCTTTTTTTCAGCCTTTCTTCCCAAAATTGATCATTCACAGTAATTTAGTAAAATCCCTGGTGACACACTTCCCTAAAATAATTTGTAACTTCTGAAATATAAAATCATCAGACTGAGCTCACATTCCACCCCCTTAATAAAAAAAGAATGACTACTATATCCCTTGCCGCTCAGTTACATACACAACACTGTTTAGAAAGATCTGTGATGTAATCAGCCTGTTGCTGAATAAATTTATGTCACAAAATGTACCCTCAGGATGTTTTCCATATGTTAAGGGCCTTTGATCTGGGAGATCCTTTTTGTTGTTTGCATGAGTTGTCCAAGACATGATAGGAGATATTAAAGTATCTGGGCATCCGATGGAAGTCCCTGTTGGTAGATATAATGACTATCATGATTATCATGTCAGCCAGGTCACTTTGGTCTTTTTCCTTGCACAGCAGTGGTGATTTGTAGATTGGTTTGAAAATTTTAACCTTCTAGTACTGATCTTTGCATGTACAGTAACTGAGATGTTGAGATTATCCATAGTTAGCTGCAATTCATTCAGTGACTTTCATTTACTTCATGAAGGAAAACAAATCTGTTTCCTAATAAGTGTTTTAGTTTATGCAATTAAGCAGAATAGACTGTACTAGCACAAATAAGAACTGATTTGAATTATTCTGTTTGATATGGGCAGTCCATCCTTTCATCATTGGGTGTAGCTCATGTCATTAGGATTATTGTATCAGCAATGGTATTTGTGTCACATTGTTGCACCGTGAAAATGTTATACTTTCAATCATCTCATAATCCAGTGTAAACTGATCAAATGTGTATTTTATATACACAGAACAGTCATATAATGCTACAATAATAAGCATGGATTAAATTGTTAGCTTATAATATAACTTTTAAGAGCCGTTATCCAGTAAAATTCAATGTTAAATATGCTGTATGTTAAATGTAGGAACCCATTAGACCAACCAGGAATTAACAAACCTTTGAAGCTGTAGTGAGGATGGTGGCTTGTGTTTCTTTCTAATTTCTGAAGGGTGAATGAATTCTCATTTAATGAACTTTAGCCAGCTAAGTGAAAATGCAGTTTTTGTTTGCCTTATTAAATCCCCCAAAGCAAGTGAAATGATCTGGCACAGCACACTGCTGCTACAAAAATACATTTTGCGTAGATGGCTTCATTCAAATTGTGTTTTGGCACTTTTGGATTGTGTAGTAATATTGATGTTTCATTATTCTTATGTTAGAGCACAGATCCATTCAGCAGTCAGCATCAAGGCGCAGGTTCAGATTTACAAACTCAGCGTATAAAATCCCTTGAGCAGGAAATATGTGATTTGCGCCAACAGTTGGAGGACAAAGGTGGTTCGGCAAATCCCACAAAAAAAGAATTTTCAGGTAGGTTTGCGTGCATGATGGAAGATGTTGTGACCTAGTACTAGTACTGGAGAATGGATGAGGAAGTGTGTTGTAAAATATATCACTTCATATATGTCATTATGTTGCAGAAATATGTGTTTTTTCATACTTCTGATAGAACACGGGGGAAACATTTTCATGGCAAAGCCAAAGTCAGTTTGTATCTTTGTGTAGGGAGTGGCCGGGTGTTGGTTAATAAGGTAGTAGGTAACCAGGGCCCCGACAAGAACCCATACTTTCTGACACCAAATTTTGTCTGAGGGCCCTGGTGGTCATCTTAATTGGCGATGGCACTGCTGGACACGTGGGTAAGTGTGAGGATAGATAAGGAGATGAATTACGAGGAAACAACAATGATGATGAAATGAAGCTCTTGCATCAATTGATGATCATGTTCGATTTATTAAACATCCATAGGTATTGATGGTACATGTATTATTGGTATCCAATGCCAGGAAACAATGACTGCAAACTTGAAACTAATGAAACTGCATTATGGCGGGAGTCCGACCAAGGCTCTGATCGGCGAGGTGATTTTAGGAGAAACAATAATTAAACGATCCTACATCTCTGGGGGTTGGCGCGTGTCTCCGTAAAAGAAACAAATACTGTAATTAACCGATCCTACACCGCTGAGGATTGGCGCGCATCTCTCTCCAGTCCAAGAGCTGGCCAGGCTCAATAACCAAAGACGGCACCCAACCAACCAATCATAACTTGTTATGGTACACTCTCCAATCAGATCCCTGTTTACCCTAAACAATGCACAACAATACATATCAGTTTTACTGATCAGTCAGTAGGTCAGTGCGGAAACGCACATCTGGCCCTATTACATCAACAACTACGCCAGATGGCTATAGAATGAAGGGACGCCAGATTTTCTGACGCTGATGAACTGTGGGGCTGGGCATGAGCGATGAAGCTTGCAAGTTACGTCAACGGTCAACACAAAGCATTGAAAACATATCGCC
>JAWQUT010000130.1:1743505-1761220 GCA_033807755.1 Ellobium chinense | reverse complement strand
GGGGGGGGCTAACTTCGCCCGCTCACAATCTTAGAATGGAAGTTTACATTACTTACATCAATAGAAAGTGTTTTAATTTTTTTTTTTTTCTTTAATTATTTTGTTTTGCTTCCGTTAAACCTTGAGACACACTTGCTGTTTTTCACAGCAACAGTAACTATAGCAAAACCTAGCAATTCTGAACCTCACAATCTCAAATTTCCCTGTGATCTTGTTGCAAAGCTCAGACCAGTGCACTATAGCTCTGTCTACTTCATGATCTGGAATTCCTCAGGGTCTTGAATTTTTAAGCTGATCTCATGTAGTTTGAGACTGTGAAGTTCTACTGTACTTCAGTTTCAAATCTGTTCCTGTGCTCCATTTCTGCTTTCAGTTCATGCAGCCACTCTATGCAGATAGATAATGTCATGGAGATAGGTTTCAACAGAGAGGACTAGTGAAGGGGTCAACTTGGCTGTGATTTAGGAAATACATAAGACATATATTTTGATCTCAGTAACTGAATGCAGTTTAAACTGAATCATATGCAAATTTACAGTGGTTGAATTATGGAGACTATGCTAGTTTTCCTCCGAAGAATAGACAGAGATAAAAGGCAACAGAAGTTTTTCAACAGGTACAAACGTGTATTTTTTTCTTCCATGCAGGGAGTGACTCGGCCAGTTCAAAGACTGTGCGGCACTTGTCAGAGAGTGATGAACTCCGTAAAACGCAACAGGAATTAAGATCCCTCCAGTCCCTGGTTTGTATATATATGTTTGTATATTTGTTTGTTTCATGACTTAGAGCTGCCAGTTCAGAAACTTTTCAGATTGATAAAATTTTGAGAAAGTTCAGTCATTTAAAATGGTTGATGTTTTGGGCCATCAGGGCAAGCTTTTCAGACATGTACGCTCTTCCCCCAAAAGGTATTTGTAGCAGGCTAATCTGAGATCATATTCCTTAATAACTGATTCTAAGTTTTTTTTGCCCCACAGTGCACACTCTTGCCTATCTGCAGGGACTGGCTGAAAATATCACATGTGATTGTTTCTACCATGAGATTGCTTTTGTTTGATTACTGGTATATGTGATGTTTCTGTCATAGGTTTCTGAATTGGAGACAAAGAACAAAAAACTGATTCAAGACGGAGAATGTATGCGTCACAATGCAGAGGCTGCGAGACTGCACCTAGAGTCCAAGATGAAAGAGCATGAAAAAGAACTGAAGCATGATGCTGCACAGGCGCTGGAAATGGCTAGAAATGCAGAGTGTGTCTTACAGGAATCAAAATCAAAATGGCAGCAGGATATAAATGCTGTGAGTAGGCAATTGACTAAAGGCATTTCCATCAGTCTTTGGGCATGTTTGTGGATTTATTAATGTAACTAGCTCACAGTTGTTTGCATTCATTTTGCTTTGTTTCTAAGACTGCATAGGTTTCGAATGAACGTAGCAAAGTCTTCATACCATTCAATATGTTTTATATATTTATTTACATTTATTCATTTAACCTTGCTTGAACTCCTGAACACAACAGATGTAATTTAATAAAAGAGAATGTTGAATAGTGATAAGTTGGTCAAAACAGCAGGGACACAGAGAAGTGAAGAGTAATTACAGAATAAAGGGTGAAGGGAAATGTAAAACTGTGATCTGCAGAAATGAAAAATTATTGTCATGACTCGGTCAAGTTGGTCATGCAGTACTCAGCACCATCTTTCTGAACAGTGAACAAAGCTCATTGTATTCCTTAAAGTAGGCCACGCACATCAAAAATAATTTTCCATTTTTCAATACCATTTCTCTCTGAAAATTATCTGTGGTGCCCACCGAGTCAATTTTTCGAAGAAAGAGCATCGTTCTGTTACGGTGCGTGTATGTAATATGACACAATAAGGAGCAAAAACACTGATGTCACTTACATTCCAGCAGGTACAGACACCTCTAACTGACAGTGTATCATTCAGCTTTTAATTAAGGTTCTGGTATTCCAAATTCAAAATAAAGTTTGATAGTGTAAGCCAGAAAAAGTATTCGGCATTTTTTTTATTGCCTCAGCATGATTTTATTTGGCATATCTACTGTTCACAGAGGAATTAAAATATTCATACCAACATGCTATCACCCGTCCACAGAGCCCTGGCTAGACAGCTTGGCTATGTGGCGAGAACGTATTTGACGTAAGCTTATGGCCGCCACGCGCGCAGTGGTTGTAACAATTCGGACTTTGGATAATGTAACCCTGTGGGTTGTCTGGGGCCAGCAGAGGCGTTATATCATTATGACAGACACTTGAAAGACTGTTTTATTGGAATAATAGGGTATCGTATGATTTCATATGGTCTGTAGGACGGTGCAGTCTTCCTTTAAGTGTGTGTCAAGAAGTGTCATGGAGTCTTAGGTTGGGCAACCATCCAACATAAACCAGGATGCACGCATCAGGCAAATTATCCCCAATATCAGTCATGTGACTATTTCATAAGAAAGAAAATTGCATTCCCCTGTAATCAGCTGTCATGAGGGATAGAGATGGAATCACTTGAAGTGCTTACCTGTGGAAAACTAATGCATGGTAGCACCACTCTTAAAACGGGTGTTTTGACACCAATGTTAATGCTGACATGAATTTATCAATGATTCGAGCACACAGCCCGTTAACTTGATACATGAACATAACCCCTGTTATCATAACATTTCAGTCAGTCATTCTTGTAGTTATAATTCTGGAGCTACAATAGTGTTTATGTGATGCGGTGTTGAGATATGCTGAATTTCTCAAATAATTAGTGATTATTAATTAGATGTTTTGTGGTTGCCATCATTACGCCCTGTCAGTCCTGTAGCATGTCTATCTCAACAGGCTCAAGCGGAGCAGAACAGACTGAAAGGACTACTGGAGAAATTGGAAACTGAAAAGGTCCATCATGACAAAGAGAGGCAAGATATGGCTAAGAAAGTTGCTGCAGCTGATGAGATTGTGAAGGCAAAAGGTTCCAGTGTTGCTGAAATGGAGAAAAAACAGACAGCTTTGGAAGCAGAAAAGGTTATTGTTTATGTCATATAACGTTTTGTGGCTTGATGTTCTGTATTTGATTTGAAATTGTGAAGGTTGTAACTTAAAGAGATTATTAATTTTGTTTTTCTTGTTCTTATATTTTATCTTTCTGTAGATTTTTGTTTTTCTGTTTTTTGTTTAAAGTTCTGTTAATCTACTTTAATTCAAACTTTGCTTTGACAACTGCAGTCAGCATCCATCACCTCTGAAAATATGTATTTTTAAATTATTCTTGGGTGCACTTGTGAGAAATGTCACTTTGATTCAGCTCTAAATATGACTGCTTACATCTTCTATTTTAACTGCCCTTTACTCCTCGTCATAATAGCAAAAACTGGCCATGGAACTGGACAGTAAAGACAGAAACCTTCAGACGCTGGAAGCAGAAATAAAAAAACTGAAGAATGATGTGTCAGTAAGAGAACAAGCCAATGATACCCTGAGAGCACAGATGATGGACAAGGATTTGGAACTAGAAGGTGCCAGGGCAGAAGCAGACCACCTGGTAATCCCCTGGCCATTTGGCAGTTTGATGTTAAAGGGAAATTATTTAGTATTTATGAATCACAATATTGGTTTAAATTTTGGTTACAAAAGTGCAAATCTTTTTTGCTATTTATTATTGTGTCCTGTCACCTGCTGCTTAACTTTTGTTAGCCATTCCCACTGGCCAGTAATGTAGATAAGCGTCTGTGCTAAAAAAATAATTTACTTTTGATAGCCCATGACAAGTAAAGTTTTTTATTATATTATACCTCTTCGTTTGACCCATCCCCATGAAAACTCAGTTGGAGCTGTTTTCAGAAACCAAAGGTTAGCTTATTGGCAGGCCCTGTCTCTTTCCAAACCCTGATCTGAACTAGTGCTGCTTTGATTTAACCTTTACTGGCCAGAGGAGTGACAAATGCATTAGGACAGGCCACCACCAAGGTCTCAAGGCTCACTGGTGGGAGAAAAAAATTGGCAAATATATCACTCTCAGGATTTGAATAGTAATGTGCACGTGTAGCCCTAAGTCTCCATATTTCTGCATCAAGATACACGAAACTTTATTTTTCCCAAGTTGTAAACATATGAGCATCCAATGTAATGTCAATGCAATTAACAATTCAAATCAGAGGAAAAAAAACAACTACATTTCAGAATTCAGTGTTTTCATCACTTGTGTTTTCAAAGTGATCCCAAAGTTCCTTTCGACGACCTTACTCCATAAGCTAGTATTTATGTTAAAAGTTTCAAGGAGCATTGGCATGTGCAGCAGCTGCAAGGATCTTGCAAAATGAAATAAATGCAGAGAAGATTATCATCAAGTATTCTGACACTTTTCATGGTATCAGTATATGCAGACAACAGTTTATATGGAAGCAGTTTGTGATTTATTTGAACTTTTTCTTTTCTTCTGATCAACCAGAGACAACAGGTGCAAGATGGTATCCAAGACCTCTCTTCTACACTGAAAGAGACTCAAAATAAACTCAGTGAAGCAGAGAGCAATTTCAAAGGTAACTAGACTGAGCAGATAGGTTGCACTCACTCAGACATTGTTTGCAGACATGGCAAATGCTATCTTTTTCAAGTAGTCTTTATTGATGGTTTTCTTCATGAATGACCTGTAACTGATATAAAGTTTCAGATTGATTTTTACTTCATTGTGAGTTGTCCTGAGCATTAGCTGAGGTTGATGTTATTTCATAAACTGTGGTGTATTCATATTCCTTCTAAAAACTCTTTTAAGCTATGATTTTAATTTACTGATTTTTCATTAACAGAGGCTCAGAGCAAGTGGAAAAATGAGCAAAAAGAATTGCAGCATGTTATTGCTCAGCATGTGGCAAGGCTGGAGGAGCTGAATGAAGCAAAATCCACTCTGGAAAGTAAAATTTCTGCCATGGATAAAGAAATAGTAGAGTTGAAGTATCAATGTGAAGACAGTAAGAAAAAAGCAGACAGCAAAGCTTCGGAGATTGCTCAGAGGGACAAATACATTAATGAACTTGAGAGACAACTGCAAACCTTATCAGAACAGCATGAAAGACTGAAGAAAAATCATGAAGAACAGCAAGCATATTTCAGGGAGAAGGTGAATCAAATGGAAACATCACTTAGAGGCAAAACAGATGAACTGGAAAAGCTGAGTTCAACATCATCTCAGGAAAAGGATGCGCTGGTAAAAGACTTTGACAAACTGAGTGTCCAGAAGCAAAGTCTTGAGCAAGAACTGAAGTCATGCCAGCAGCAGTGTGAAAGTAAAGGGCAGATGATCGAGACCCTGGAAGGTGAAATTTTGTCACTGAAAGCAGAACTGGAGGCAAAAGATGTTAATCTGTCAGAAGTGAATTCTGTTCTTGACAAACATAGAAGACAGATGCAAGAAACAGCTGATGAGAACGCTGAATTAAACACCAAGATCACCCAACACATGCAGCACATCAACAATCTCCAGCAAACTCAACTGTCTGCAGAGAAGAATTTAGAAGAAGCACAAAAAGAACTCTCTGTCATTGCTGGAAAGTATGAACAACTGGAAGGAGATAATGCATCTTTGGTATCTGAACTTGGAAAGCTGAAAATGGAAAGTGATAACTGGAAACAGTTCAAAGAATCACATGAACACCAAATTAAGAGTTTGCAAGACCAACTTGAAGCTTCAAATAGTGAATGTTCATCTTTGCACACAAAAGCTGCTGCTGAAACAGAGAGATGTTCTCATTTGGAGAGAGAGGTGGAAAAACTCCAGCATAATTGTTCAGACCTCAATAGTAAAATTGTCTCACTTCAGACTGAGTTAGAGGATAAAACTAATGCCAGTTCCAAACTAGGAGAGAAATGCTTGGAACTGTCACAACTGCTAGAGTCACAAAAAGAGGACAACAAAGTATGCACTGCAAATCTTGAGACTTTAGAGGTGAGGATGACTGAATCTAACAGGATACATCAGCAGGTAGTTAGTGAAATATCAAACAAGCTACAAGAGGCTTTGAAGGATTCTTCTGAACTGAAAGGAACTGTAGAACAGAAAGAAGACAAAATATTAGAAATGGAAAAGGAAGCAGAAAAACTGCAGAACGCAGTGTCTGATATGCAAGCTGCCAGTACCTCACTGAAGATGGAAATTAGTAAAAAGGATTCTGAGATGCACACACTTCAACAGAGCTGTGCGCATGCAATGGAAGAGCTTGAAACAGCTCAGAGAGATATGGCAGACAAACAACAGCTGATTTGTACCCTCACAGAAAATGCAGCTCAGATGGAGAATAGTGTGAGACAGTTAGAACAGGAGAAATTGTCATCAGAGGAGTCATTGCACAAGGAGCTTGAAACCCTTCAGATGCAACTTTGTCAAGAAAGAGAAGACACTAAACAGAAGTCATCACAGATTGAAAAGCTAGAAAATAATCTGGAGGATTTGAAGGCCAAACTGTCTGAAACTTTGAACCAAACATCACAAATGGACTCAAAACATAACCAAGAAGCAGCAATGCTGAAGTCCAAACTAGATATGTTACAGATGGATGTTGAAGACAAGGATGAACTGATTCAAGATCTTAACACAAAGATTGCTAATCTAAACACTCTGGTAGAGAGTTTGACTCTTGAGAGAGATGGTTTGAAAAAAGCTTCAGAGTCAACTGATGCTGAACTTATAGAAGTCAAGATTGCATTAGAAACAGAGCGAACCTGCCTTTCTGAGTCCAAAAGAGAGCAAGACTGCTTGAAAGAGAAATTAGCCAATTTTGAAAGCCTCATGACAAATGCTCATTCGGAAATAGAAAGTAAATGTGAAGCCCTGAAAGAGCTGGAAAACAGCTTGGAGAATTCTCAGAAAATCATTTCAGAGAATGAAAGGCAACAGAGGGAGCATGAAAATGAAAAAGAAAAAATTATGAACAGGATACGTTATCTTGAACAAGCTCTGTCTGAAGAGAAAGAGTCTGTAAATCTTGGGAGTACCAAGATTGAAGAGCTCAATGAGCAATGTGCTTTGCTGTCTACAGAGCTCCAGCAAGTTAAAAATGAACTCTCAGAGAAAACGGAGGAGATTGGTTCCAAAGCACAGAGTCTTCATTCCTTAGAATGTAGATTGAAAAAGATGGAGGAGAGCAGATCAGTCCATGAAGAGACCATGAGAAAAGAGCTTGAAAACTTACAGCAAGAAGTGCATCAAACACAAGAAGAATTGAAGCAAAAAGCATCTAGAATTGCACAGCTTGAAAACTATAGTGGAGACCTAAAAGGGAAATTGAATGATGCTTTGAGACTGAGATCGGATGCTGATGCCGCACACGTACAGGAAATAGCAATGCTGAAGTCTAACTTGGAAATGTTGCAGATGGATGTTGAAGATAAGGATAGTGTCTTTCAAGAGTTGAACACAAAGGTATCCAATCTTAACACTTTATTAGAAAACATGACTCAGGAGAGGGACAGCTTGAAAACTCTTTCACAGTCACAGCATTCCGAGCTTCTTGATGTGAAGGCTGCTATGGAAGCAGAAAAAGCAAATCATGCTAATGCCATGGCTGAACAGTATAGCCTTAATGACAAAGTCACAAATTTAGAGGCAGCCCTTGCAAATATGCATTCTGAATATGAAAGTAAGTGCCAAATTTTGCAAGAAATGGAAAAGGACTTAGAGAAATCTCAAAGAGTCAGCACTCAAAATGAAGCACAGTTGAAGGAGTATCAAACAGAGAGGGAACAAATGACTGCCAGAATAGATGATCTTCTGCAAACGATTTCTGCTGAGAAAGAATGTGTTCAGCATGGAAAGTCCGAGGTAGAAAGTCTCAGTCAGCAATGTGCATCATTGTCTGATGAGCTCCAGCTGGTGAAAAATCAACTTTCAGACAAATCAGAGGAACTCAATTGTAAGACACAAAATCTTCATTTTGTAGAGTGTAGGCTGAAGGAGTTAGAAGAGAGCAAAGCATCCCATGAGGAGACCACAGGAATCACACTTCAAAGGCTGCAACAAGAGGTTCACCAGACAAAGGAAGAATTGATTCTGAAGATATCAAGAGTAGCTGAGTTGGAAAGCTTACTTGATGACCTCAATATCAAGCTGAATGATGCCTTGAAATTGAAATCAGATGAGAAAGCTCAGCATGAAGACCAGACATCAGTGCTCAAGTCTAATCTGGAAATGTTGCAGATGGATGTTGAAGACAAGGATAGCATCATACAAGAGCTGAATATGAAGGTGTGCAACCTTAACATTTTGTTAGAAAATGTTACTCAAGAGAGGGATAGCTTCAAAGAATCATCAGAGTCAATGAATACTGACTTTGTGAACATGAAGCTTGCCATGGAAACAGAAAAAGATAGTCTTTTTGAGGCAAGGAGAGAACAAGAGGAGCTGAAAGACAGAAACAAGAATCTGGAGGCAACCCTAGTTGATGTCCGCTCTGAACTTGAGAATAAGGCCTTACTGTTGCAAAAGTTAGAGACAGATATGGAGAAAGCACAGAATCATATTTCAGAAAATGACAAGCAACTTCAGAGTCGTTTAGATGAAAGAGAACAATATATGGCCAGAATACAGTATCTTGAACAAGCAATGTCAGCTGAGAAAGAGGCAGCTGAGCTAAAGAAGTCAGAAGTAGAAGACCTCAGCCAAAGATGTGCGTCTCTGTCTGAGGAACTTCAGATGGTAAAGAATGAACTTCTCAAAAAACAAGAGGAGGTTGACATAAAAATGCAAAGTCTTTACTCAGTGGAAAGTAAACTGAAAGAGGCTGAGGACAACAAAGATGCCCTTGAAGCAGCCACAAGCAAAGATCTTGACAAATTTCAAATACACATCCAACAGTTGGAAGAGGAACTCTGTCTGAGGGCATCTAAAATGGCAGATTTGGAAAACTCTGCTGAAGATTTAAAAAACAAACTGAATGATCTCTTGAAAGTAAAATCAAATGAGGATGCTACTCACATGAAAGAAACAGCAATGCTGAAGTCTAACTTGGAAACGTTGCAGATGGATGTTGAGGACAAGGATGATGCCATACAAGAGCTGAATACGAAGGTGTCTAATCTCAACACTTTGCTGGAGAAAATCATTCAGGAAAGAGACAGCTTGAAACAGTCTTCAAACTTTAAAGGTACTGAGCTTGCAGATACTGTGGCTACTTTGGAAATGGAAAGATTACAGCTGCAAGAAGCTAAGAGAGAGCAAGATATCTTAAAAGACAGGAACAGCAATTTGGAAACAAATATTGATGACATACGTTCTCAGCTTGAAAGTAAATGCTCCATCCTGCAGGAATTAGAGAAGAATTTAGAAAATGCTCAGAAGATCATAACTGAGAATGAGAAAGAACTAAAAGATTATCTCATTGAAAAAGAGCAGCTTGTTTTAAGAATAGACCATCTTGAACAAGCTGTATCAGCAGAGAAAGAAGCAGTTTGCTCTGGGAACTTGGAGATCAAACACTTAAATGAGCAATGTGCTTCATTGTGTGCTGAACTTGAAACTGTGAAAAGCAAATTTTCAGACAAAACAGAGGAAGCAAACATGAAGACACATAGTCTTCATTCCATGGAATGTAGATTGGAAGAGTTGGAGGAAAGCAAAAGGACCCTGGAAGAGGCAACAAGAAGAGACCATGAGAACTTTCAGCAACAGATTCATCTATCGAAAGAAGAACTGAACCAAAGAGCATCAAGGATCGTTGAGCTCGAAAACTGCACTGCAGACTTGAAAAGCAAATTGAGTGATACCTTGAAGTCAAACTCAGATGAAGATGCCAAACATGGACAAGAAATAGCCTTGCTGAAGTCTAACCTGGAAATGCTACAGATGGATGTTGAGGACAAGGATGGTATCATCCTGGAGTTGAACACAAAGGTGGCTAACCAGAATACTCAACTTGACAGTATGACACATGACAGAGATAATGTGAGAAAGATGGTAGAATCTATGGAAGCTGAGCAGACAGAGCTGAAAGTTGCACTTGATGCTGAGAAAGAAAGTCTTGCTCAGGCCAGAATTGAAGAGAAATCACTGACAGAGAAAGTGAAAAATCTTGAATTAGCACTCACTGAAGCCAAAACTCTCACAGAGGAAAGAGAAAGAGGGCTGCAAAATCTGCAATCAGAACTTCAAAATGTAGGTGAGGCCAAGGTGCAGTGTGAGCAGGAGGTTAAGTCACTTCAAACAGAGAGAGAGAACTTGACAGCACAGCTTAAAGATTTGCAGTGTGCCTTGTCTACAGAGAGAGAATTTGCTGCAGAGAGAACCTCTGAGCTTGACACACTAAAGCAGAAGTGTGTATCCCTGTCAGAAAAGTTTGAAACTGTGCAAGACAGCTTTTCTAAGACGCAGGCTGAAATGAGTACTCAGCTGTATAGCTTGGAGCAAATGACACTTAAAGTAGAGGATCTAGAGAAGGAGAAGGCCATCATTGAGGAAAACACAAACAAAGAGCTCGTCAAGTTCCAGGATGTAGTGAATCATAACGAAGAAATAATAAAGCAGAAATCATCCAGGATAGAAGATCTGGAACATCGATGTGATGGCTTGAAAGCTAAATTGTCCAGCCTCATGAATCAGCATTCAGAAGAAGGCGCACAATTCAATCAGGAGTCAGCAAAGCTTCAGTCCCAACTTGACATGTTGCAGATGGATTTGAAAGACAGAGATGACATGATACAGAGTCTGGACACTCAGGTATCTAACCTGAACTCTGTTATGGAGAAAATAACACAGGAGCGGGACAGCTTGAAGGAAACTTTGAAGTCTACAGAGACTGAACTGGCAGAAACAAAAGCTGCTCTCTTTTCAGAGAAAGGAAGTCTTTCAGAATACAGGAGCAAGGCAGAAAGTCTGCAGGAGCAAACAAATAGCTTGGATGCCACCTTGTCTGAAGTCAGAGCTGCACTGCTGGAAAAAGAAAAGCAATTAACTGATGTAGCATCTGCGTTTGAAGAGACACAGAAAACTATTTCCCAACAGCAAGAGGACTCTACAGTCCATGAAGAAGAAGTGAGGATGTTAACTCTGAAGATCTCTGATCTTGAAGCCAAAGTCTCCCTGGAGCAAGAATCTGTTCACAAGAAAACATCTGAAATGGAAGCGTTAGCAAAACAGTATTCAAATCTCGAAGAAGAACTAGAAGTTGCAAAGTCTGAGCTTTCAGTCAAGGAAGAAGCTCATCAGGCACTGGCTAAGTCTATGCGGCAGCTTGAAGATAGCCAAAAGTGTTCGGAGGAAACTCTGAGCAAGGATAAAGTCCAAAAGGAGCAATTAAATTCAGAACTTTCCCTTCTGAAAGAGATTCATGAGACATTAAAAGAAGAACACTCCAATCAGACAACAGAAATTCAGAGACTAGAGAGGGCAGTCAGTAACTATGAGGGCAAGGTAACTCAGCTGGATGCATCGGTCCAAGCAAAAGAACAGCATATAATCAATGTTGAGTACCAGCTGAAGGAGGCTGTGGACAAGTCAGAAGAGTTGCAGCATGCCCTTGATCAACAGTTAGATCAAATTAAGAACTTGGAAGCCACCAAAAGGGACTTGGAGAATCAAGTTAGGAATATAGCGGGTGAAAAGTCAGACATAACCAAAGGCTGTGCTCGAGACATGGAAAATATGGAGATCAAGGTGTCTACAGTTCAGGAGGAGCTGGAGGCAAAGACAAATGAGCTAGCATGCCTCAAAACACAGTATGACAACCTGAATAGGTCCATGCTGAAAACAAATTCCAGAATGACTGAGTTGCAGATTGAGAAGAAAGCATTGTCTGAGCAATTTGATGAAATCAGAAAACTATATGATGAGGCAAGGACTGATCAACAAGCCAAAGAAGATGCAATGAATGTCTTGAAAGATGAACTGGATGGTGCTGCTTTAGAAAATGACAGGCTTAGAACAGAAAAGTTGGAATGGCTGTCGACTGAAGAAAAATACAGACATGACATCCACAATCTGGAAATGAAATTGTCTGATCTTGAGTCAGAAGTTGAAAGCACAAGAGAATCATTTGAATCTGTTTCGATACAGCGCTTTGAGGCTCAGAACAAGTTGCGGGATGCTTTGAGACAACTGGAGCAATTAGAAAAGAGACTGCAAGACATGGGAGGGGACCTTTGTGAGGCTCAGGCTCAGGGTGAGAATGCAAAGAGCTTGGAGTTTGAAGTGGAAAATTTGAAGAAGAAGATACTGGCCAAGGATGATGAAATTTCTGATCTAAAAGTACAGGTGGATGAATTATCAAAAGGAAGTCAATCAGGTGTTTTGGCTTATGAAGCACTGCAACGGCAAAATGAGGAACTGGAGGCAGCACTTGAAGAGGCTAATGAGAGGAACAGAGATCTGGAAGATCGACTTAATGAGTTCACCAACGATACCCAAGAAGTCAAAGAACAGCTTGCTCAGCTACAGAGTGTTATCCAAACTCTTAATAAAAGTCTGGATTCTAAGAAAAAGGAGATTGTTCAGAGGGTTAATGAAATTAGCATCAAAGAAGAAGAAGTTTCAAAGCTTCAGCTGACTGTTGAAGAGAAAGAGCAACTGAACACAGACCTCTTGCAGCAGATATCAGACATCCAGCGGCAACAGAAGGAGTCAGATTCCACTATTGGCACCCTCCAAGATGCCATAGAGTCACTGAATTTTGAGCTGTCTGCGGCTGAACAGGAGAAGTCAACCCTTGCTTCTATAAACAGCACTCTGAAAAGTGAAGCTAAAGAGCTACAAGACAGAGTGAAGAGACTGATGACTGAGAATGAACGTTTACAGAAGGGTCAGAATGAAACCACATCGGGCCTAGAAACTGAGGTCACACATTTGGGGCAAGAAAATGAAAAGCTTGCCCGACTTGTTAGTGCTCTGGAAAAAGACAGTAAGGAACTGAATACACAGTTGGAGGATATGCAGAAAAATACCACTGCCCTTTCTCAGCAAGTCAAGTCTGTGTGCGAACAGCTGGAAGAAAAGGCAAATCAGTGTGAGGATCTGTTGATGCAAGTACAGACTATGGATGCAGAAGCAACTTCAGCTCTCAAGCAATTGAAAGAGAAAGAGACAGAACTCTGCAAGGTGACAGAGACAGAGAGGTGCCTGGCCTCAAAAGCAAATGAGCTGGAGTATCTGATAACCTCGCTTCACAATGATATTGACAGTAAAGATATTGAGATTAAAAAATTAACAGAAGATAATGAAAAAGTTGTCACCAAATATGAAGACCTTTACACCAAGAATACTCAGATGACAGATGAAAAAAAGCAGGAACTGGACGCAGCAGATGTTGAGAAGAAGAAGCTGAAGGAAAGGGTGGAAGAATTGGAGATAATGCTCTCAGACAAGGCTCATTTAGAAGAGAAAGCTGAAAATTATGAACGTGTTCTGGTTGAAAGAGATGAACTTAAAGAGAGAGTCCATTTGTTGAAAAATCTTCAATGTGAAAAAGAAAAGGCAGAAGAAAAACTTAAAGATTTGGAAGGATCTGTGGTTGAAAAAGGTCAGCTAGAAGAGAAAGTTCAGGAATTGGAAAAATCTTTGGCTGCAAAGAGGAACCTTGAGCAGAAGATGGAGAAATTTGAAGAACTTGTGTCAGAGAAGGAGGCCTTGCTTGAAGAAATTCAGAAGCTGAAATTAGATAATCAAACATTGGAAGAGAAAATAGAGGAAATGAAGGCAGTGGTTGAGGAACACAGCAGTTTCAAAGAAAAGATTCAGCATCTTGAAGCAGTTTTGCTGGAAAAGATCAAACTGGAAGAAAGAGTCCAGGAGTTGGAACAGGTTGTGAAAGAAAAGAGTAGACTGGAAGAGAAGCTTCAGGAGTTGCAGGTAAGAATATATATGTATGTTCATGTCCACTGCATTAGTGCAGAAGTATATATAATACATGCCAAGATAGTTAAAATTGATAGTAATAGCATCAAAATCGAAGGCTTTTTGCAGTGGTTACACTTCTTCATTTATCATATGTAATTATTGAAATAATATTTAATAAATGATCAGAACTTTCAAACGAATGGAATCTCATAGCCTGTGCTTTGACACTGTGTCAATAGACTTACTGTCAGCTGGAGAGATAATGAAATATCGGGACTGATTAATCACCCATAATTTAGCGTTTTAAACAAGTTCAAGTTCAAAGCTTTATTTAGGCTAGTAGCCAATATTCTCGATAATACATGGCATAAATCAAAATTCATAATAATGAAAGAAAAAAAAGTAAGAAAGAAGACAGATGGGAAGAGAGTAAAGAAAGAAAGATGGAAAGAAAGAAAGAACAAAAGAAAGAAAGAAAGAAACGTACAGACTAACAATACTAACAGGATGGAAAAATAACTGTTTTCATTAAGCATTTATACATATTAACATGTATACATTATCCAAAAATAATTACTTGAAACAAGGAGGAAAGACATTGGGACCAAAATACTGTACTCCGTATCCAAATTTATGTACTTAGCATGTCCCTGTTAAGTGTGCTGCACTGTATTAATATTTTTGAATTTGTAGATTGGTGGTGAGCTGGAAATGTTGGCTGACTCTTGAAATGTCAGATAAATTTTGAAATATTTGCTTGCCTTAACTTTAAAGAATTAGTGCTGTTTTCAGATGACAGGAGTCTTTCAAGAAAAGCTTTTATGATTATACACTCAGAATGTTTATTACTATTGAAAGTCCCAACATTTTCTCATAAATTTATTTATCCAGAATCTTAACTGACGCATTTTTACAGATTAAACATTAATCCTTCTGTCTAAGTTGTAATAAATCAGCCCATGCACAAATGACTTCCATCCCTATTTGCCTTTAAGTCTTAAGTTAGTCAAAAGTTTGTTTACCCATTGCAGCAGCATCTCCTAATGAATCTCTCATAGTGCAAGCAGCACCTCCTAATGAATCTCTCATAGTGCAAAATATTCTTGTTGCCATGCAAAGAGTCAAGCAAAATTGTAGCCTACATTTCTTGCTACTTTTTTTGGATCATGAATAATTCAAAATGTGCTCAATAATTCAATGGCTTTTGTGAATTTTGTAAGGTGTGTTAGAATGTAAAACATGCATTTATGTAACTTAGAATTTAGGGCAGGAAGCAGTCATAGCAGAAATGATTGATGATCAGTATTTGTAGTATTTCTTTTCCATTCCAGAATGAAAAGGACAGTTTGGCACAGCAGCCTCAGTCCCACAGTGGTGAGAAGTTGAGTCCAAATGATGACAAGCAGAGAGAAGTATGTGTTGCGGAGTCTAGCAAATAGCTTTTTCGTCTGTGAAAACATTGTTGATCTTATATAGCAAAAACTATATGTCTGTAATGAATATCTGTATGTGTGTCTAAGTAAAAAGATGGGTTGTTCTAGGTCAGGACACTAGAGATTGCCTATGATTACATGATTTACATCCTTAGACTCATAACCCCTAGCTTAAAACTGCATGTTAATCTTAATTTTCAGTAGGATCAATCTGTACTCTTCATCATGAGGTTTATTAATATTCCAGCTTCTGCGCAAATGGGAGCAAAGATGTTCTGAGCTTAGCAATCAACTAACAATGGAGCGTACCAAGGCACAGCGCTTGAAAGAGCAGGTTGAAAAATTAAAATCCACTCAAGTCCCTGAGAAAATGGTGGATAGTGAGGTATTTGTTAAAAAGTCATTGGTTGCAATTAAACTATTTAGCTACACAAGCCTAGGTGTTATATAATTAAAAAGGGCATTGTGGCTCCTCAATTCAAATACAGTCGACTCCGCTTAATCGCCCTTCCTCAGGATCACAGAAAAAGTGGGCGATTAAGCGAAGAGGTGATTAAGCGGAGAAGGTAATTTCGACCATATTTTTGGTAATGAGGTTAAATTTATTTGATGTCGTGGTTTGATATCGTGCGTTGACACCTTCTGGTCGCCAGACTCAGGACAAACTCGAGTCTGACGGTGTTGTAGCGCACAAAAGGTTTGATCTGCGCGGTCTCTTTTATTGGCCACCTCACAGTAGCCCAGCAGACAATAAGGAGTAGGATGGCATGATCGGGATAAACCGTTCATCCACATGACACGTTCTCTTATCTGACTGAAATCCACCAGACAGGCGCAATCAAGGCGTGGAGGGAGGAGACTATCCGGCTTTTGGTGCATTAGCAGATGCATTATCGGACGGGCGAAGGCGGTGATGGGTAGTGTGGGATGAATGGGGACAAGGGGAGGGGGAGGTGGGGAGGAAAGGCTTATCACACCTATTTCGGGGTGGCAGCTGTCACTCAGTCAACCGGTCTGCCATCTGTCGCGCAGTTAAATTGTCTGTGTACATTATTTGTTTGTCAACTGTAACCCTTCAACCGCTGATCTTTGAATTCATGGGTGCTGAAGAGTGGTTGATTATCCAGAGTGAGAGGCGATTGTCCAGTAACTTTTGTATAGAAAAAATTCGGTTCCCTGGGAAACGAGGCGATTAAGCGGAAAAGGCGATTAAGCGGAGTGGACTGTATAATTCCCATGCATCATAAAATGCAAGACATTTTGTAATGTTGCTTAAGCGCACCCCATTAATTTGCAGCTTTCACTTAATCAATACATATTCAGATAATGCAGTACTGTGTTTTCATTACTGAAGTTACCAGGTATTCCCAAATGCTTTAATCGCAATTTGTTCAGAGCTCTCGATGAATTGCAATTAAGTGGTGCTGGGTGTGCCAGTTGCCTCTAGACCTGAAGGAATGCTTCATTCCATAGCTTAAGATGACATGATTTTTACACAAATCTTTTGTTATGAGGAAAGCCTTCATATTTAAGGCACTGTTTCTGCTCATCAGTTTATAACCAATATCTTTTTTAATATTCTCCTATCATAGCAGATTTCTTTGGAATGAGTTTATAATTTGAAATTTTCTATGAATTGATAAAGAAGTTTACTGTGGGTTGTCATTTCTGAGTTTCAGCAAGCTGGACACAGACTCAGAGTCTGCTACTAAGGTCACTTAAAGCATCAAATTAACATGACCCATATCAAAATTGAGTGTGGATATTAAGTCAAGCTCATGTTGTTCATCCTGTGTGTAAATTTTTTTCAGGCACTGAAAGCAGAATTGGAAGAGGTGAAACAAGAGAAGGACTCATGCCAGGAGAAGTTCAACATGATGTTCCAGGCAGCTGAGAAACATTTCAACCGAGTGCAGGAGCTTCAGAAGTTAAATGAAAAACTAAATAGCCGCAATAAATTGCTGAGTAAGTTCCATGAGTAAGATTTCCTTTGAGCATTTTGTTTCTGAAAGGGTAAAATGCAGATAAAATATAACTTGTAAGGAAGTAATACATATTATTTTCTGTCACTGGATGATAATGCTAAAGTGTTGAGGTGTGGCTGAATACAGTCGAGCACGGAAAACTCGAATTAATCGGGGATCGAAAAAAGTGTTCGAGATTTCCGTAATTCGAGATTCCCGTGACGGCAATATTTTCACAATTACCATCGACTAGAGGGACTGGTAAGGGGGGATAACCACACGACACTAATCTGCTCTGATCTTAACATAATTAGAATTACCACCCTTCCCTGTTTCCGACGTTCCACATAAAATCATGACAAACAAACTGAATTTAATGAACAGAAGACAAAAATCACCTGATTTCGTCAGAGTAGATAGAACTTCGGTGCATGTGTAATCCTGATGTGTTCGACGTTATTCGAGGAAAAGAAAGAAATGAGGAGCGGCACTATTGCCAGTCT
>JAWQUT010000130.1:1719472-1743006 GCA_033807755.1 Ellobium chinense | reverse complement strand
TTGCCTAGCGCAATGATTGGTCTAAACAACAGGCTTGGCCAATCATTAGCCGAGCATATCAATCCCATCTTCCTCCCGTCCATGGTCACATCTCCACCGCATCCTTCCCTACCCCGCTTCTTGGCCTACTGTGCAACTAGTTTGTACCGGTAATCCTACCGGTAAATTACATAATCGAGACAGCGAGACTTGCCTATTGTTGGCAATTGTTACGTAGCCTAATCGTTTGAGTTCCTCGCCGCTGAAAGTTTTATTGCGGACGAAAGGGTTGCGAGGGCTTAATTGCAGGTTGGTTACCTCGTTAGGGCCGCGTTTAGCGGATTTTGTGCTCGTTATATGAAAGGCAAGTTTACTATTACAAAGAAGGAAAAAAAACGGGGATTTTCATTTTGCTTGGTACATGCGAGAACTCGTTTTATCCTTGCTCATTATATTCGAGTTTCACTGTAACAGACCAAACTTCATTACAAATGTCAAATCAGTATTCATTAGTGTTGTAAGTGGCCACATATCAAGAGGCACAGCAGGACTGTCATATATTGCTTAGTGAATAAAATGCACATTGAAGCTGTTAATTTCATTTTATTACCATTCTATGCCGTGCATAATTTTATAATTTTGTGGCTGCACAGATTTGGGGATATCATCTACTGTGAAACCAACCATCCTACAACATTCACAAAAATAAAAACCAAAAAGCCAACTTTGCAGAATATGGTGTTTTAACGTTAACTTGGCAATCTTGAGTTGAAATCTCACAATAGGTGTTGACATTGTGCGTCACTGGCCAACTTGAACATCAGTTCAAACACAGGAATAGGTCCTTCATATGTGGAAAAATACATTCTCTGTAAATTTGAAGACAGCAGACACCCATTGCTGATCGAAAAAGGATTACCCACAGTGAACTGATGACTGAACTCACATGGCATGAAACAATGAAAAAAAAATTTTTTTTTTACATTATGATTATGCTGTCAGGCCATCCTTGCTGCTCTCAAAGCAAACTATAGAGATTGTTACATTCATTGAGCACATCACCTACGGTAGTGACTAATGTGCATTGTATCACAGACTGATAACCGAATTGCTATGAATCTAACATTTAATGGTAGTAAATCTCAGTATTGTCCAAGTTTATGAAACCCAAACAACTGAAAACTGTATTATTTCAGATGCCCTGCTGAAGAATCAAAAACAGAATACCACAGTGCCTGTAATAACTTTAGCAGGCACCACTACACAAGGAAGTACAGCTCCAAAGCAAGCACGGTCAAGTCACATGAAACAAAATAACTTGCAAAGCATTGAAATAGCCAGTGAGAGTTCAGATGGCAAGACAAACGTGCTGGACAAACAGTTGTCAGATAATCTTCCATCGCAAGAAAGTAAAAAGGACACTCCTTTGTGCACCAAAAAGCCTGGTTCTGTCTCTTCGACGCCTGCAGCTGTTGCAAGTGAACACCTCAGAGCAGTTCATGCAAAAACTGACAGCAAGGCAGCAACTGCAAAAACACCCATATCTATGACAAAGAACGCTGAAGGTGTTGTAGAAAAGAAATCGCTGGCATATTCAGAGATCACCACACAGTCTCCGAAATCAGCTTCCCATTCTCCTCGTCTACGACTTCGAACTCCTCAAGTGCAATCATCTCAAAAATCAAAATTGGTAACCCCATCATCCATTTCAAAGTCTCGCATTCCATCTCAGGCTGCAAGGTCGTCTCAACGGCCAGCACATTCAGCTCAGAAGCCAGCACCACCCGCTGTTGCCAGTGTGAAGCCAGCTACTCCTGTATCTAACAATGGGAAAAGTAATGAAGAATCCAGTTCCAGTCTTTCCCCTAGAGTTACCAGACGAATGTCCTTACGGAAACGAAAATCTACCGAGCAATATCAGGAACAAGAAGATGGCAAAAAGTCAAAGCTGAACATTGAAGGTAACTAACACTATGTAACTTGCTGATTGTTAATTCGCTGTTGAAGAAACCCTCTGTTTAATGGCTATCTGTCTCTGTCTCATTCACTCTTTTCCTAGTGAATCATAGTTAGTTTTTGTGTTATTTCTGGAAAAATGAAGGAAAGATGTTGAATAGCTTGAAACCAACTCCATGTAACTGTTTAGTAGAAGTGGGCCTTAATAGATATTTTCAAATATCTATTAAGATGAGTACTCACGGCTTGAATCTCGTAGATAATAGATACTAGATATCGATACTGTGACGTCATATTTTTTTACCTCGTGTCATGTGCTTTTCCTCGAGCGAGCTGGCGAGGGCCCATTCCCACGCCCATCTGGCCTTGAATTTTGTTACTTTTTGTTATTTATTTGTTTGTTTTCTTTTGGCATTTGTATTTTTTCTTTGAAACAAGGAAGAAAAGTATTAAAGTTCTTCGAACACGTAATCAATCAAGTTTAGTTAAAAAGTGATTACTATAGTAATGTTAGATCCAATAGCCATTTTAACAATCATCATTGTCTTCTTTCTCTTGACGTAAGGTGCTCTTACCATTGTAACCTGAAACACCAAAAGTTAAAGGATGAAGAAAATAGATTATGGCCATTTTAATTGTTAAAAGGTATGATCATCTCTGTAAGACTAGTTCCACGGCCTTTGAAAACAAAGTGCTCTGAAAGAAATGATGTTGCAGGAAACAGATACTTTCTGTGCCAGCTTGCTCCTAATCTGACTGTGGAAGGATACTTTTTATTACATAGTCATTTTCATCATTTTTCAAACACTGAAACAAGTTATTTTTAGAGAGAACAACAAATAATGACGCAAATTTTAATTAGAATTATTGTCTCGGTAAGTATCTACCAGTATCTATTAAGGAAGGAGCAAGTATCGGGTACTCGCAACTGGAACCAAATACAGTCGAGTCCATGTATGTCGAAACCGGATACCTCCAATTATTTATTAGTCGAAATAAAAAGAAATAATAGTGTTTTTTCTTCTTTGCGTCTATTAATTATCCTTGCATAAGATGAAGTAATTAATACCCATTTCTGATTAGTCCAACTGCTCAGCGCTGCCACAGAGGCAAAATCACCTCCTGGCGTCTTCCCCGCGTGGTACTAAACAACGCCGACGGCTTGAAAAACAAACAAGACGGTGCCGCGGATAGAGAGAGGCAATAAAACTGGACACTGCGAGTGCCAATAAGTAGCACAATAAGTAGGGCGTGTGTATTACACCACCGCTGATAAGACAGTAGGGGGAAGAGAATGCGGGAGGGCTCGGCTGAAAAATCGATCGATAATTAAACATCTCGGCAGCAGTGTATACATACACTGGCCCATTGCACTGTGACGGTAAATAAACAAGAGGCTGCCCTCGTGACCTCCCCAGTGTGCTCGCTCGCTCGCGTATGGTTGACTCATCTTTATCATTTTCAACTTGAATTAAATTGAATTTGTCCTCTAAATAATGGCTTCCTCTAATCCTGTAAAGAGAAACCTCAAGACTCTTTCCATTGAGTCGAATATTAACATGCTCCAGGAAATCGACAGAGGTGCGATGTCGAAGAATGTCATAGCTGAGAAATATGGCGTTCCCGTTAGCACGCTTTCTACGATCTTGACAAACCGGGAACAAGTGGAAAAAGCGGCGGCCTCTTCATCTATTAAGCTACTACTCAGAGCGATTTCTTGGAAAAAGAAATAATCCCATTTAAAATACTTCCCCAATATGCCATCTTTAGTTACATCCCCTGTTGAATTACCCTCGTGACCTCCCCAGGGTGCTGGCTCGCTCGCATATGGTTGACCCGCCTTGGAAATCGTTAGTTGAATCCTGATTTCTCCAACTCATTGGGGTGGTCCCAGCGAATTGGAGTTAAGCGGACTCGACTGTATCTAGAGTACTCAATATCGATATCTATTAAAGCCCATCTCTACTGTTTAGGTACTTAAATCGGGCAGTGATGGATAAGCACAGAAAGAGAGGTAGAAATCTGTTCTTCAGGCTTGAACAAATGCTTTGGTTTTATTTAATCCACCTTTTAAAGTACAGTAGAGGTAGTTTAATTCTTTGTTGTTTTACATGTCACATATTTAATTTTGTGATATTTTGTTTATTCAGCAACAATAGCAGAGTCAGCAGAATCTAATGGAAGCCAGCAGGCTTCACAACAAAAGAAACTACCACGTCCTGTCAAGTCAAAGCCTGATCAGAGCTCTCAGACCTCTAAAATGCCCAGACTAATAGCAACACGAGCCAAGAAGGAGACTTTGGTGAGCAGAGTGATCTGTAAAAGGACTGAAGAGTTTATTTTTTGTCCAAACTTTTCCCTGATAGTCTGTGACAGAACCTGATGAAGAGTTGTACTATGAAATTTATTTATAACCTGATGTAATTCAGCCACAATTACTCCTTGTTACTTTCGTCAAGGAGATTGTTTTGAGCCAGGTTTTTTAGGAAGTTGGTGTGTAAGCAGGATTACTTTTTCAAATGTTAATTACAGACACAAATACAACTTTATGAAAAAGGTTGACCAGGTCAGGAATGGAAATTCTATAGTGGATCTGGATAAACAGGTGTATACAGTAATTACTTTACAGGATTTTCTAACATTGCAAGCCAGGGTGTTTATTCACTTACCTTGTTGTCCAGTGGTATACAATCAGCTGAATAATCGTTCCAGTTCACAAATGCTATCATTGCTTGCAACAGAATGAACTGTTTCCCAGAGGATTAAAATTCCACTGACTGAAGTTTGTTTTAGATACTGCTTCCATATTTTAACAGATAATAAAGAGCTTTCAGGGGCTTTTCTTTTCTTTCTTTACTGTGATATCCTGTACCTGTTATATAATTTTCATTTGTCTCTCTTAAGTATCCTCCTGTTATTACAGCAAATGGTTATAATGTTATATAAGCCCAAGATTTCTGTTTATGTAAAAAGATCCTAGGTGCTAAGACCAGACTATTATAGGAGACACAATCACATCTTCTCGTTGTTCTTCCCTTTACTAATTGATAAATGTCTGTGTTTGGCTTTTTTGAAAACTGTAAAAGCTACAACAGAATAACCCAGTTGGGAAGAGAGAGCATTTAACACTATGTAAAAATGCTGAAGGTGAATATTGACCTATTGTGGCACATATGGTCCTTTTCCATAGTACGGCAGATAACCTGAAAAAGATTTTGAGAAAATAAATTTATTTTAAATTAAAAAGTCAGTAGCCCATTTCCTTTTGAACAGTTACTATGATGCAGTCTCACTGTGCTCCAGCATTCTTTCAGTGTTTGCAAGTCATTGTATATTTTATAAAAAAATCATCTGCTGGACCACGAAACATTCCAATATTTGTGATAAAAAATTAATTGGTTTATATTTGGTCAATAGAACCAGTGGACGGTTCGTTGGTATCCAGTTTGGCTCATATGGGTCCTATGGTCATTATAGTGTCATAAATTTCTAGCTAGTCCATTAATTTGATTTAGGGTTAAAAGTCCTTAAATTGGAAAAGAATTGTCCTTTAAAGTCCTGTTTTTTTTTTTGTTTGTGTGTGTGTGAAAGTTTGAAGAAAAATTCAGACTAAACAGTGTGTTGCTGAATGCATGTGAGAAGACCCAGAGAATGCACCTACTGATAATCGGTGGATTCTGTTTTCTTCCCCAGCCCAGTGGAAATGCCCTAGCAACTATAACAAACAGCCCAAAGAAGACAGCCACTGGCACCAAAGACAGCCTAAGACCTCGGGGATTTCTGAGATTGAACAAGTCCCCAGGCAACAAAGGAGGAATGAAAGCAGATCAGCACCAAACACCAGATGAAGGAGTTTCTGAATGTCGTACACAGTAGCATTGTCAGTGCTCTGGAACATGCATAAACTAGGACTTAAAAGGCATTAATCCGGTTATGTTGAAATGTTTGTCACGTTTGGCAGGGTATTTGGAGAATATAGAATAGAACTGCTTGTGTCTTATTTTAATAAACGAACTTGTTATGTGGTGGAAAGTTAGCTCTGTCAATTAGAACAGAGTTCTAATACTTTTGTTTATTCCTAGTATATAGAAAAGCTGGAATAGATGCTGTTGTGTGAAAATAGGATCACTAGTGTATTGGAATGTCCATCTGCAACAGGACATGAATAAGCTATGTCTCTACTGAATAAGAAAGTAAAATCAATCACTGATGTGGCATAATGCATGTTCCTGAAAAATTGAGCCCAGCTTCAGTGAAGAGCACCTGATCCAAAGCAGAAAACATAACGTGTGTGTGTAAGATTGAAATTAAACATCTTCATGTGTTCTAAAATATTATAATTATCCTCTGTGTAATATATATTGTTTGTACAATAAGAATTATATGTCTCCAACAGTGAATGAATGTGTGTGTGTAGTTAATTATGTAAAATTATGAGAAAAGCATCTTTTCTTAGCTGATTAGTAGTCTTGTGTGAATGAGAACAAGGAAACATTTGTTTGCTCTTAATTCATCAGTTTTGTCATATCAGTTTTATTTTATTCTTGAAATTACTTGTATATAATGTATCTAGGATGTGTCATAAATTTCCATTTGTCATCTTTTAGCAATCTGTTATCATTTGCTTAAATTAATTCAGCAGAGTGAACCAGAATGCACAGAACTAGAGGTTTGAAATATACCACATATTTTGATTTCCAGATCTTTTGTAAAAATTTCTGCACTTCCCAATTACTGGGTCAGTTCTGAAGTCCTCACAGAACATGTTCAGATACTTCATTTTTTGTCTTGTGTAACAGCCACAGGTACAATAACACCTGTCAAACTGTATTGTAAATAGACTACCACATTCTTCATAGGTAAGGTTTGTGTTTGGTCAGCCGTCAAAGTTTGTCGAATGTTGATCATTAAATGATTAAGGAGGTAAGAAATGTGTGCTCTTGTTTCATCCTGCTACCATGTGCCTCTTGTAAAATGTTATGAGAAAATGACACATTCATGCTAATTAATAGCATATATTAAAGCTATTTCACCTTAACTGATTGTGAAGTCCTGTTCTGTAAACTGCTGCATTAAATGTAATTTTACAGGGATAGGGCTTATCAGCTGAGAAGAGTAAATCTGTAGAATCTGATCTATGACCTCCCCAGAAGGATTATTATGGGGAGATGAAACCAATTGTTTTACAGCATTTTAAAGATTTTATCAACTTGTAAATGGAGCATCAGAATAGATCTGTTTTTTTGCTGATTTGTGCTAAATTTTGCTTCAGAAACCTTTCAAAAGTACATGTATTTTTAATCAAATTTTTTAAAGATTTCTCCCCTCCTCACTGACTTTTCACATTTTTTGCTATTTTGCTTAATTTTTTCAAAATCAGTATTTTCTCAGCAATATTACAAAAAGTAACAGATCTAGTCCAGTCAGTTTAAACCTTGGCAGACAGAAAGTCAGTGATGTTCTGAGAGTTATGTCCTGTGAAAATATAATTTAATATACTATGTTATTAAATCCTACTTTTGATAAACCCCTAACCTAAAATTGTCTGACATTTTATATTCAGTATACAGTACTTAAATACCAAAATATTATTCAACCATCAAATTTAACCCCTATGAAATTAAAACTGGTTTTACATGCATTTACCATAGTACCAAATTTCAGTAAAACAAGACTAAACCTTTTCTGACTGGCAAGAGAATGCATAATTTTTCATTTGAAATGCAACACAGTTTACTTATTTTTATGCTAACAACACTGTTTAACCTGTTTTGATATTTTTTTTTTCTTATCTTATTCTACCTTGCTTATATGTAATTATTTTTTTGTAATATCACAATTCAAAGGAAATGTGGAAATTATGTACCATGAACACATTTTGGAATTTTCACCTCCCCTTGAAAATTTCAACAGAAATTGCCAGCATTTGCTAATATGAGGACATGTAGTCTCACTTCTATCACGACTATTTGATGTGAGGAAGCTCTTGTGCTCTGCATTCTGAATTTGGCCTTTGGAAGCCTACTTGGACTGTGTTTTCCTCCGAAAAGACCATGATTGTGTTCCTTCCCTAAATTTAACTTATTTATTTGCTAGGCTGGCTGTACAGAGAAATTCATTCTTAACGCTTTTTCACTTTAAATATCATTTGATTATTTGTTTTGTCCCATAACCTGATGTTCTGTGTTTACAATAAATTATTATTCTCATGGAACTGAGAATTTTCTGGTGCTTATTTGTTTGATATCTTTACCAGTGATGAATTTCAAGTGAATCTTCTTTTTAGTCTTTCCCCTCTAAATCAGTACAGGAACATCTGTCAGCGGAAAGAGCACTGGATGAATGGTAATGATATTATTGAAAATAATATTTATAATATGCTCATGGAGGATGACACGAAGGTAGTGGGATGGGCTGTGGTTATATTTAGTTAAGCCTGATCTTGGGCTGCAGCCAACCCCTGACTTTATGAGGTTTATTATGTTTATTAAAACTGCCCCAGCTTGTTTCTGTAGGCAGGGCACAACAAGAGGATTCAATTTATGTAGCTTTCCAAGGTATTACCAAGATGCTAACTAGGAAAAGAGAATTAGAGGTTGTCACCATGGTAAAATTAACAATACATGTAAGTGCTAAAAATGTTAATAAGGAACAAGGTACCGAAAATGTACAGTGCTACTATATGTAGATATTATTTCTAGCTTAGCTATATTAAATACATGTTATTTTATATTGCCTTGCAAGGAGAAGCAAAGTCAAATAACTTTATATTCAGTTGAGTAAGTGATGAACAGCTCATTGTTTAAATTAGCATAATGTTGTAGCAAAACATGGCTCTGCATATGATAATAATTTTTTGAAAGAGCTTTCTGTTTCCTTAGTCTAATTCAGTCTGGCACAGTGGGCCTTAGTCTTGTGCAGCACATGCACAATATACTCCGCTTAATCTGAACTTCTGCTTAATTGCAACAGTTTTCAGAAAAGGAGTTTTCTGTGTATGTCCCTGAATAATTATGATTTCTCTTTCACAAATTTTATGCAAAGATCACTCTTGAAATGACTGAAGTTAGCCATCACATTTACTGAGCATTAAAACTCCATGACGAAAAAGGGATAAAGGGCAGACATGACATACTGTATTAATAATAGGGCTCTCAATAAAGCAACAGGGCTGGAAAAATTAAAAACTACATCATGCATCAGTCTCTTCTTTTTTGGGAACTTTTGGAGGTGGGCTATGTCGACCATCTTATTATCATACTGAACAATGCCACAGAGTTGTCATGTGTGTTGATGCAAAATTGATTAAATCAACGGTCTTTAATCAATCTGCATTTCAGTGAATGGAGTCAGTGCTACTGGAGATGGGCTGCTTGATCAACACTACCAAAGGACAGTGTTTATCATCAGTATGTTTCTCTCAGGTGATGGTTCCATGCCTGTGAGAAGTTGGATGAAAATGGCTTCGCCTGTCCCTCATTAAAAAGTAACTCCCCCCTCCACATGCCCCTTATTGAACGGTGATAAAATGGCCAAATACAATTGTCTTCCTGAAGACTGTTGCGATAAAGCGGAGTCGACTGTAGGTAGTTTCAGTGAAAACAAAAGAGAGTGGATTATGGAGCGCTTTTTCCTTTGTTGGCTGCATGAAAAATGCACATGTAATCTATATCTATGTAGCCTCAAACTGGACCTGCATAGGATATTAACAAATGTTATAAAAGTTAAAGAGGATGCGCGTTGATTCTAAATTTAATGGGATTAATAAAACAGGCAAATGAGGAAATGACGAAGAGCTTTGGCCCAAAAACATACGGGTGCTTTCAAGATGTCAGCCCCCATGGCATAAATTGTTTACGTGGAGCCTAGCATAAAGAGAAGGGAAGGAGTGACTGATTGAGTAGATCGTGACAAGTCATTCGTTTTGTTTCCATCACTTTGAACTACAGTGAAGGAAAGTGTTAAATATTTGAAAGTGTGCATCACCGAACTGCAGCGCGAAACTTGCCCTGAAATGAAGACGGTGACTGACGATGACACTCCGTTGTCGTTTGAGATGCTGATTTAATCCTGACATAGGGTCATAGACTATTCCACTTCCAGCTTCTTGCGCACCATAACATGTTTGCGTTTAATCAAAGCAACAAACCAGTTATCATGGGATGAACAGTACAGTGTATCAAGACAATAACATCATTAAATCAAGAGCTTAGAATACTTAGATCTGGACTTGGAACTATTCTACTTCTAGTCAAGAGTCAACAGGTCAATTGTGTGTCTAGAACAGACTAGTCTAGAGACAGATAGAATTAAGACAATGTACTTTTTAAGAGGTTATAGATCTAGCAACTGTTATTTCTGAATCCTTTCATTCGGAAGTGTTAATTTCATGTGATAAAGGATAACTCTTCTTGTGCATTGCATATTCTTCTCAGACAAATGATTTTTGAAATGGGCATACTGTCAGCAAGGAAGGGTAAGCGATGTACGTTGCTTTTTGTTTTTTAATTTTATGATTTTGGTCAATAAGTTTGGCGTGCTGCCTGATTTGTAGTGTTTAAGAAGAAACTTACCATTTTCTGAATTGGTCTATTTCTGATACATGACCTTTAAGTTTAAATTTGAACTAGACTAGATACAATAATACTTTCACTTTCATCCCAATGTCGAAGGTTAGGAGCTGGTGCTCCCCTACCTTGAACTGAAAGATAGATCATAAATTTAATAGCAGTGTTTGCTTCAGGAATGAGTTACGTAAGTTTTGCAAATGTTGTTCATACTGTATTCATAATATTATAAGCTGCCAGCTCACACTGTGAAAGACAGCAGTCATAAACTTTGTAAAACTATTATATTGAAAGGTGATGAGGAGAAAGCTGGAAAGTTAGCAATAGCTGTTGTGGTTTAAATTGACTATTGTAAGAATTTATACTTTCTCATTTCATCTTATGGCAGCATATATTCCAAGGGTAAGGTAATGATTTTGAGAATCTGTGGGAGAGATAGTGCACTGCAGTACAGGTTGGTGTTGGGAGGACTTGTAGAAATCCACCAAAGTAATTACATGAGACTTTTTAGATACAGGAAATATATTTAATTTGGGGACTCCAACCTGTACATAGATAGACAAAAATGATCAATGGTCTGGAAACTTCACTATTAAACAGTAATTTTGAAATATAATACAATGGAGCATGGTTATTGCGCACCGATTGCGTAAACCTCAGGATCCATCAAAAGTGTACTTATTAACAGAAATGCACTGTAACCATACATCTATCCTTTGAAAATGAACAGTGGAAATGACTGAGGAGTGAACTAATGACACAGGAGTGGAATAACAACTAGTCACATCCAGAGGATAAAAGTTAGCGCGTTCTTCCCTCCTTCTCTGTGACATCAAGTCCAGCCCCCCTTCCCGCCTTTCTCCCCCTTCCCCCCTTCCCCCAACCTTTTCCATCCATGATAACCCTCACTTTCAAGTTTTTCCTCTTTTCTTTTTCACTAGCTTTTTTATCCCTATTACCCAGCCTGCTGGCTTTCCCCTCTTCCTCCTTTACCCTTCCCTTCCATTCTTTCTTTCTGTCTCTCCACCCCTGAAATTGCTTGTGTCTGAGGGAGAATGCCCTCTAAGGCAACAAAACATCTTAGAAGGCATGATCTATCCTGTCCCTGCTGAAAATTGCATTGCAAACCCCAGAAATTTGCACTAAAAATCGCAAAATTTGCATGCCAAAAGTGGTAAAGATGGCAGCATCTAAATTTACAAAAATAACTTTGTTACTTCATATTTATCACCACATTGCAGTGTTTACGTACAGTACTGTTGCAAAGTTGTAGAAACGGAAGTGTGGAAATTTATGTTCCCCATGATGCAGTATTATGTCTGTTTCATAAAAAGTGCTTTGCTCCATCAAAATTTGCATCAAGTTTGCGGAAAATGTCTAACTGTGAAAATTTGCATAACTGCAGCAAAGTCTCAAAAATGCTGAAACTTGCGATAATTTGCAACTGCAGTTTTCTGGGATGAGTCTATTGCATGATGGGCCTCTCACAAAGACCACTTATACTATAAGATAACAGTTTCACATCTATCTAATGGACATTGCAATGCTCCATTGTTTGGGTGCTAAATCTACAAGAGAGCTGCCATTGTATCTTGAAGGTGGGGAAAAGAAGAGGAAGAACAAATGATATGGGATGGCAGCACATGGCACCAGTTTTGGGGCCAAACGGGGGGAAAAATGACCAGCTTGGTGTGATCATATCATTGTAACACCCCTATTAGAAAAGCTTGGTGTGTCTTCTGAAATGGCAGTACATGTACTATTTACTCCAGTCACTGTGACCTTGGATGGTTGTGCATGCGAAGTTACTGTACTTGACACTGAAGGTCTACTGGTTAGCTCGTGTGGCAATGAAACATCCGTACATACTAATCACATATAAATTAGTATCTTAAAGAGACTAACAGAACAAAAAAACTTATATTTATCAAGTATTTATACAATTAATGTGTAGATCTTAGCCAAAAATAATTACTGGAAAGAAAGAGAAGAAACTTCGAGACTAAACTACCGTACTCAGTATCCATGTTGAATTATAAAGCATGTCTATATTATATGTGCTCCACTGTATTTTCTTCATCCTAACTGGGTGAGAAGACTGCTTGCCAGTTTCATCTGTCTGTTCAAAAAGAACTATACTCTTCACTGGTATAGATAGTGCATGTTTCATTTTGTGATATATTTGCTCAACACTAGCATTATTTGACTTATTCTTTTACAGTGGGGATGCTTTTGGTGCTGTTCTGGATTGGGACTGTCTGCTACTTTTGGCTCCCAAATCATATACCAGATTTTCTCAACTTAAGAACAAAGTCTCAGACAACAAGTGAGCTCTCTTGTCTGTCCTCAGATATAATAGTCTGTAGTATTTTGGTCACTGTATTTTTTCTTTGAGATAGAATGAATTATAATGATGCCATATGATTTTATGAAAACAAGCTCAGTATTGTGTGAGTGAACATACAGTAGGTTTTCAAGTGAATCTAGAAAATGTATTTGTCCGATCCTGTCTATACATTTTAATTTATGGGAATAAAATCCGTCCAGAATTCTTGAACCTTGTATTATACCAGCTAGGGTGGCATTAATAGCATGCTAAGTACTTCTGATATTTGAAACAGTGATGCTAAGATATGGCCATCAATAGCAGTCACAAAAAAACTTCTTGTTCCATAATATATGGACGAAAGTTTTGATATTTTTTGGTGTGGCCACGTCACACCATTAATTGTCAAAAGCTTCATTTTTTTTTTTATTCACTCATAATTTATTATGTATTTCAGAAAATGCAGGCCTGTCAAAGATAAATCTATCTTTGCAAGATAAAGGAATTATCTCCCACAATTCTTCCATGAAGGACAGCAGGACTTCAGATGAAGTTATTCATGTTTGTATAACATCAGACAAAAATACATTAGGTTTGTATGAAACATTGATGATATCTATAGTCTTATTGCAATAAAAGTAATTTCACCTATCATCATGGTTGTTGCTGTTTCGACACTTATTCACAAAGGTTGCTGCTTTGTTTGCTGTTGTGAGGTTGCTGTTTAGTTTGCAATCCTTGGGTTGTTGCTCAGTTCGGTGTCCTATGGTTGCTGTTTTGTTTGTGGTTGTGAGGTTGCTGTTTAGTTTGCTATCCTAAGGTTGCTGTTTTGTTTACTTTTGTGAGGTTACTGATTAATTTGCTGTTCTAAGGTTGCTGTTTTGTTTGCTGTATGAGGTTGCTGTTTTCTTTGCTGCTGAAAGGTTGCAATATTATTTCCTGTTATCAAGTTGCTGTTTTGCATTGTAATACCAAATTGATTATCAGTTGTAGCAAGCGGCATTTTTTAACTGATGTTGCAAGCTCTATCAACTGCAAACTGCAAAAAATATTTCAAAGTCAGAAGGAACATATAATATGTGTTCTCTCTTTTTATCAGATGCTATAGATTTTGACACACAGAAACTTGCCTTTGTTACATTTTAAATTTCAGAAATATATAGTATATTGCCCAACTTCTTAAATGCACCCTCTGGACATGCATAGTTCAGTGGTATTGCAGCCTCGCAAGAATCCTTGTGGCTGAGTTTAAGGCTGTGACAAAATTGTGATCTGTGTAGACAGTGGCATCCTCCAGATAGAGATTATTGTGGTGGTTTCATCACTTGAGTAACGTCATCTTCTTTCTTTACTGTTTCCCAACTCATGGCTTGTTCAACTAGTTCAAGAGATTCTCAGTGTTTACTGTATTATGAATGGTGCAGTTGATCCATGTCCTCTGTACTTTATATGCCTGATGTCTGTTTAGAAAATGAAACAGGTGCTACAGAAAAGATGCTTATTCTTTAACAGTGTTCCCGAGTAAAATATGCCAAAGAAAAGCTGCTTTAAGTTTGTTTTGTTTTCTTTTGTTTCAAATCTAGGAGGCATGGTAGCTGTAATCAACAGTATTGTGTCCAATACCAAGTCACCTGTAAAATTTCATCTGGTTGTGGACAGTGAAAGTGCAGATCACATCAGGTAGATTATTCTAGATTAACAACACAAGGAAAATATGTGCTGCTCTCAAAATGAATGAAAAATATAATTTTGGTGCATATTACAGCAGGATTAATACAGTCAGCAGTTAAAATGATAGTAAGATGTCAGAGACTAAATTGAAAAGAGCATTTGCATCTGTCTACACAAGTGGTAGCCAGGTCAAAATTGTTCCTGAAGTAATTATCAGTTCTCAGTATTTTGGGTGGAAACAGTAACACCTTTTCCTTTTCTTTATTTATGCGTAACCGTGCAAATGTTACAACAGTTAACTTAGTGTTTAAGGGTTGTACAACATGTAAATGACTTTGATTTGAAGTTCCCTTGAAAACTAGAAGTGATGTATGTGTATGTGATCCTTCTTGATTACAAGACTTTATACAGTGTATTTTTTAAAATGTTTTTTATTGTGGCATTGCAGTGTTTGGATCAGGTCAAGTCTGAAGAATGTCAACTTTGAAGTGAAATCATTTCCTTCTCACTGGGTTTCAGGCAAGATCAAAATTCGCGGTGGAAGACAGGAGCTGGGCAGCCCGGTGAGTCTGTAGATTTATTGATATCACATCATATGTGTGACACATTGATAAATAGGATATTTCTATGAGTCAGAACAAAGTAAATGAATACATGAGCATGAAGAAACAGCTTGAAAATGGCTGCTTCAGCAGAAGACAAAGTACTTTGGTGGTAATGCCCAGTGCATATTGAGGTTGACTCATGACCAAACTGTTGAACAGGATATAATTAGTAGTGTCAGGCAGATTTCAAATATCAGTGCACTTTAATAGGTGAACATTTAATGTGTCCATACAGTAAATATGCAAGACTTTCAGCTCTTGCAAAGTTAAAGTTCCCTGTGATTAGTGGGATGATATCATCTTGGCAGAAAAAAGGAAGAAATTGAAGGAGTAATTTCACTTTTACAATATGAACACAGAACAACACAATAATTGAGCTTTTATTGATAGTCTTTCAGTAGAATTGATAGCCACTAGCCCTTATTTACTTACAAGAAGAGACACTGGAGTACATGGGATCTGTGTGCATCGTTAGGCTGGAGACAAAACCAGACTGATGAAGAAATGCTAAGATCAAGAGTTAAGTCATTATTTCTTTTCCTACTCCTGTATTGGCCTTGATAATGAGGTATTGCTCATGCCCAACCATTTACACTCAAATATTTCAAAACTTAATGACTGTTATTGAAAATGCTCAAATGGCAAGGAAGAAAGAGAAATTGTTTTAACTACTTGAACTCATCATAATTTATTTTGTTAATTATTTTGCAATGCTGAAGACATTACTTTCCAGGACTAAGCAACTTCACCTTGTTTTTTGTCTTCAGCTGAATTATGCTCGTTACTATTTGCCAAGACTCTTCCCAAATCTGAAGGAGAGGATTGTGTTTATTGATGATGACTGCATTGTTCAAGGTAACAGTGTGCATTTATCATGGAAATTTCTGGATTGCAGGCGCAATGTTAACCAGTGAAAGAAATGATCGAGCATTTGTAGGTGTGATTGACTGGAAAGTATGAGAGAGTTCACAAAGAAGTTAAGAATATAATTTGATCAGTAAGCAGTGAATAAAATCTCATTTTAGGTTAAGTCACTGTGGTTTAAAGGAAAATGAATCAACATGATGGGAAATACCTTAAATAAACCTTAGTATAAGTCATAAGTTTTGACAGATTGCTCTGTTTTTCAAGACTTTTCTTTTTTTTTTCAGATTAAAAAAAAAAAATGTTCTCAGTTGCGTGTTTGTTCCATCATGTAGTTTTGTGTCATTTGTTGATAATATATTCTTTCTACTGTGGCATGGCCTCATATTTATAATAAAAAGATATTGATCCTCTACTTCAATTTACCTTACTTCTATCTGTTTTAAGGTGATATTAAGGAACTGTATAATACCCCAATCAAAGCTGGACACCTTGCTGCCTTCTCAGAAGATTGTATTGGAGTCAACAAAAGATTAAGCCGACTAAGTGTAAGTTGGTTGTGAGCAGTTCTGAGTAAACCTCTCTTGTTGTCAAGTGTGTAGGTCATTCATTTTGCCACCTGTGCCACTCAAACACAAATTCTTGAATTTTTCTCTGTTGTTTGATCAGTATGCATTCATTTTATTTCCAAATTAGCATGAACATCATAGCAGATCATTGTCAAAATTACTTTGTTGATTAGCTGGACTGGTTTATGGAACAGGCTAGTGCTTATCTAAATGGGATATTCATTCTTTAGCAGTATTTAGGAGCATTAAGTTTCCAGTAGTACTCTGTTGTATTCATGAATTGTACATCCTGGCACTTCATAATTCTGCTATTTCTGTTTACAGTATGGATTTGTTGACTCTCTGTACTCTTAAACTACCTTGAACTATACATACATGTATACATAAACCAATTATTTTGTTTTTTTTGTCCAGAATGTCTATGCAGAGTTCCTTGATTTCAAAAATGAACATATCAGACAGATGAATATCAAGCCAGGTGCATGCTCCTTCAACACTGGTGTTTTTGTAACAAACTTAGCTGACTGGCACAAATATAACCTGACTGGTCAGCTAGAGTACTGGATGGAACTCAATACCAAGTGAGTTTTCTGCATGTCTTTGTTGGGGCAGGGAAGGATGGTTAGTGTCTCTTTATGTTACTCACGTCACATAAGTTTTACCATTTTAATGATATTATTAATGCACTTAGTCATGTTTTATTAGTAATTCTTAGGACATGTAAGTTTGGCATAATTTGACATCTGTCTCTCCATAGCACTATAAACTTGTTCTTTTAAACGTAATTATTTGAGTATCATTTATTTAGAGGACATAGTAAATCGCCAGGGAATATCGGAGGGCAGAAGATAAGGGACTTCTCTAAATGCATAGAAATTGCTACATATGGGAGAAGAGATAGGAATTAGAGGTGGGGAAGCAGTGGGGAGAGAGAGAGAGAGAGAGAGAGAGAGAGAGAGAGAGAGAGAGAGAGAGAGAATGAGAATGTTAGTGGGTGTGTGTTCAGTCTTTATTATCAGTGGCTGGAATCCATGCTCCCCCCTGATCAGAGACTCCTGCACCTCAGNGAGAGAGAGAGAGAGAGAGAGAGAGAGAGAGAGAGAGAGAATGAGAATGAGAATGTTAGTGGGTGTGTGTTCAGTCTTTGTTATCAGTGGCTGGAATCCATGCTCCCCCCTGATCAGAGACTCCTGCACCTCAGATGCACATAAGCATGGGCATGCATGTTTGTGGGGGAAGGAAGTGTGCATGTGGATATGTGTGTTCATGGACACTAAATGCGTGTTTCTGTGTTTTGCACAGTTATTATACCCTGAGGTGTGTGCATATTTGAGAGAAAGTAAATATGTCTTAAGTGTCTAGAGCCTGTCCAGGGGAGTAGGTCCTACACAAATGCAGTCTATTATTATTATTATTATTATTGTTATTATTACCACAATCATTATATTCAATAGCCAAAAGAATAAAAAAAGTCAATGATCCGAAATCTTTTTATTTCAGAGAGGAAGTTTATGGCAATGAGAAAGGTGGTGGGGGGTCCCAACCACCGATGATGATTGTGTTTTATGACAAGTACTCACAGATTGACCCAATGTGGCATGTTCGATATCTAGGTAGGATCTTTCATGAGTATTATGTATTTGAATACAGAAGCAGTCATAATGGAAGGTATTCAAACAGACTGTAACTTGTTGAATAGTTTGGAAAAATCTCACTAGTGTTGCCAGTGACAGTATTATCAATGCAATCAGTAACACAACCTACATAACATAGGCTGTCTGATGATTGACTTAATGGATTCCATAAACTATTCTTGTGGTTATCACTAACAAATGGCCATAAAGCTTAGTTATAATTTACGTAGTCAGACATAGACACCTTTGCCATACTTTGTTACATGATAACATGACCGCAGTGGCTTTGAAACTTAAGAGTGCCAATGTGTCCAGATTTTGACCATCTGGCAGTCATGAATAAATATCTTTATGTTATCCAGTTTTCCTTATCCACAAACAGATCTAATAAGTTTATTGATCATGCCCAAACCATATTGACTTTATGTGTGCAGTCAAAATAAAATTTAACAAACAGCAGGACAGACATGATAAATTAGACAGTAAACATTGAAACTAAACCCACATAAACAGAAATACATAGTCAATTTCACAATTTCAAAAAATAAAAGAGGGAATGGACATATCAAGGGGTGCCTGCACAATGATCATATCATTATATGAATTGCGTAAGCGAGAACGGTCTTTGCGCAGGCTCACCTCAAGCATGTGCATTGTTTTCTGCTTGGATATAAGTAATTTGACTAAAGGATGACTAATAAATCTTTCATTTGCATTTTGCTTTCAAGGATGGACAACAGGCACCAGTTACAGTAAGTCCTTTATCAGGGAGGCCAAACTACTTCACTGGAATGGCAAGTTCAAACCATGGGGCCGCACCTCTCAACATAGTGAAGTATGGGACAGATATTTTATCCCTGATCCCAGTGGTTACTTCAGACCTTTGAGGAGGAATTGAATCTCAGATAATGCAGAATGAAAAGTGGAGTTAAGAGTGATGCATGTGTGCTGCAGCTTGCTTTTGATAGTGAAGGTGTAGTATCCTCTCATATGCTAACATTTCTTGACATCATGTTACCTAAGAGTATGTGCAAACACTGCTCTTTGGAATGACATCGATAAAATGAAAAAAACATTATCTAGTCCCACCAAGCTTTAATACTCGGCTTACATTTAAAAGTGTAAGAACATGTCAGAGATCTTCTCACTGTCGTGAAGTCACAATGATTTAGCACTGGTAACACATGGTTTGGATGGAGATGTAGAACCTTAGGTGTCTTTATGAATTCAACTAGAATGTTAAATTGTGAAGCAAAATTCAGTGTTGTAAATGGACACTGCTAAATACAGATAAAGAAAGCATGTCTGTTTGGCTAAGGCAGAGCAATGCCATGAAGTCTGGGAATGAGAGCAGCTTTGCGCTTTTGTACCTCATACTTGGAACATAAGCACGGTAGAGCGCACTTAACTTGACAGCACTTCACCTGGAATCTTGGTTAACCTAAAGGAAAAGAAAATGCTCATCCAAAGGCTTTCTTTATTTAAAAAAGATTACTTTTAGTAATCTGACAATTAGCTTCAGAGAATTTTCATAATATGACATCTGTTGATCTGCTGAGAGAGAAACCAAAAGACGAGGAAAGGAAATAAAAATGTACTGCTACTGTCACAATTTTTCATCTCCTTGTCCATTGGTCGTTGGATGTCTGGAAATTGTGTTAAGTATAGTGTAAAACAAAGGTGATGAAAATGTACACTGAACTCAATGCTTGCAATTAGCGTGAAGGACTATTATTTTCCATTATATCATTTTGTAAATTGACAACAGAAAACTCAATCTATCAAGATTTGGCCAGTCCCTTCAGTTTTGTTGTTAACAGGATTCTTCTGTATGTCAGTCACTTAAAATGATTTGTCTAGGTCAGGTGGTTTTTGATCCGTTCACAGCTTGGATACTTACATTTTTTTTTCCTTTATATTTTTCATTGTGCCAGTCCATTGCTGAGGAGAGGTTTCGCATATTCATTTCTTATTTCTTTTAATTATATGGGGAGGGACAGGGAGTGTAGAACTAAACAGTGACTGAACACAAAGGAGCATGTGTATCAAACAGGGTACCTTTCATATACGGTAGTAAGTTTTTATATTCTCTGTTGATTTGCTTTCATAAGATGTTGATTGATGTTTACTATTGATGACAGATATGGTGGGGATAAGATATGAATATATCAAAATGGTGCTACTGGAGTGTGAGTAAAGTCCTTTTTTTCACTTGTTTCTTTTATGGTTAGAATGGTATATTATAACTCTGTGCTTGTTTTCTCAACATTTGATTTCATATGTATAAAAACACACGCACGCACGCACGCACACACAGACAGAGAGAGAGAGAGAGAGAGAGAGAGAGAGAGAGAGAGAGAGAGAGAGAGACAGACAGAAGCCAGTTCACACTGAAAATGTGTATATCGATGGGGAAAAATGATTGAACTGAAGTAGAACCATGTCATAATATATAGCTGGATGCATTATGCATATGTGATTCATACTTAGTAACAAGGCGTAAATAGTAACCAGGTTCACCATTTTTAGCCATTTGGCCAATAGGTTTTACTGAATCGAACCAATTTTAGGGTTATATGTATGTGGAGAGACTGAATTCCAATTTGGAGAAATCCCATTTAAAGTGCAACTGTGTCTGTTCAGAAGTCTATTGTCTGTGTGCTAAAAGATATGGGTGGCCACCTCTAAATGCAGCCTGGTCTGGGGTCATTACAGTAGATGTCATCACCTGCATTGCATCACAAGACATTAGCAAATCTGCTGCCCAGTGTTGTGATTCTCTCCCACCATTACCAATCCTGTCAAGCTAAGTGCGATATTGGACTGATCAGCATATGCTAATGGTGCTGAGTACTGCAGAGCTGCATGTTTTATGATCATGTGCCATCACCAGTCCGCTTAAACATTATACATTGAGGAAAATGCTTAGCAGGACTACAGTCGAGTCCATATATGTCGAAATCGGATAGCTCCAATTTCTTATTAGTCGAAAGAAAAAGAAATGATGTTTTTTTTAATTCCTTCTTTGCATCTATTAATTGCCTTTGCATAACAAGAAGTAATTAACGCCTATTTCTGATAACTCCAACTGCCCAGCGCTGCAACAAGGTAAAAAATAAAATTTGGCGTCCTTCCCGCGTGGTGCCAAACAACGCCGACAGCTTGAAAAACAAACGAGATGGTACCGAGGCAATAAAACTTGACACCGCAAGTGCCACTAACCGCAGTACAGGCGTGTGTAGGGGACGTAGGGAGTGTGTATTACACCACCGCTGATAAGACAGCAGGGGGAAGGGAATGTGCGCGGGCTTGTTCATTTGATCGATAATCAAGCATCTCGGCAGCAGTGTGTACATTAACGCATCTTGCCCAATGCACCGTGACGGTACAGGTATAAACAAGAGGCTGCCCTTGTGACCTCCCCAGTGTGCCTGCTCGCTCGGTAGCGTACGATCATTTTCAACTAGAATTTGTCCTCTAAATGATGGCTTCCTCTAATCCCATGAAGAGAAACCTCAAGACTCTTTCCACTGAGTCAAAGATTAATAAAACATGCTCCAGGAAATCGACAGAGGTGCGATGTCGAAGAAGGCCATAGCTGAGAAGTATGGCATTCCTGCTAGCACGCTTTCTACAATTTTGAAAAACCGGGAACAACCCAAAAAGCTGCGGCCTCCTCATCAATTGGTCTAAAAAGGAAGAGGATTCGACTCAGTAAAGCTGAAGACGTTGATGAAGGCCTTCTCATCTGGTTTAGACAAGCCACATCCAAACGAGTGGACTTGCATTACACTGGTTAAGGGGAACCATACTCAAAGCATTTCTTATAAAGGTAAATAACCCCATTTAAAATACTTCCCCAATATGCGTTCTTTAGTTACCTCCTCTATTGAATTGCCCTCGTGACCTCCCCAGGGTGCTCGCTCGCTCGCATACGGTTGACTCGCCTTGAAACTTGTGAGTCGAATTCTGATTGCTTGAACTCATTGGGGTGGTCCCAGCGAATTGGAGTTAAGCGGACTCGACTGTATTTAAGTTTTTACACCACAGTGAGGTTATAAATCATAGGTATATAAATGTTATGTCAAGGTTTATTTTACAAGGGTAAAAGAAGAGAAAATTTGTGCTTTAGGAATATATACATAGTAAGAAGGTATGCATAGCAACAGGTACTTATTATTAGATCCTGCTGGTTAATTTTGGAACAGTTGGAACTGACTGATCATCATTTTTGCAAATTTCTCCATTGCATAATGCACATCAGGTAATAACATAAACACATATTTGTTTTGTGCAAATCAAACTTAGATAACATTTGTATTTACTCACATTACACCAGGACCCAATCTTGGTGTTAGAGGGAGAGGAGGGCAAGAGATCATCTTGAATTCCCTTTGATCCCTGGTCTTAGTTTTCAGTGTCTAAAAGTAGAAGAGCTGTTGGTCAAAATAGTTGCCTCTGGAGCACAAACCTGAGTTACAGTCACCAGATTTCAGACTGTCTAGTAATGGTATTGTGAAAGTGACTAACATAACAGTTGGTCAGACTTCCTCTTTGCCAGCCTCCATATCAAATTCAAGCATTGAGAAAACAAAAACATTGAATGAATTTTTGAATTGTAGTTGTTTGTTGTATCACACTCATTTTGTTTTTCTCTGTATGCATGGGCCATTTTAATTCAGTTAATATTGTGCAAGACCATATCATAGAATGAGGATATGAACAGCATCTGTTGTGAAAATGTTAACTATGGTATTTTGAAGAGGTAATGTGTATATGTTATTTTGATTATCAAATTATTTACACAATTTACAGCATTTGTCACTTTGGATAAATTTGTATTTTGTTGATAGATGATGTCAAGGGGTAATTTTCCTGCTGTTTGCTCTTTTTTAATTGGTTTTCCAAAACACTTTTGCAAGGGAGCATACTTTATGCGAGGTGAAATGTTGCTTAGTAGGATCACTTGTGCTTGTTCAAATTTCTTATCCCAGGTAGACTTATACGCTGCAAAGCTGTAAGTCGTAACCTCATCTGTATGGCAGACATTGTGTGCTTGTAAACTTTTCTGAGAAGCTGTTCTATTCCCATGTAGTTAGGGGATCATCTTTTCATGAATGTATGTTCTTAATAATCTTTTTTCCTGTCTTTATAAAGGCCAGTATTACATAGTCATGCATGAGAGCAAAGGAAACAAAAAAATTAAAAAAAAAAAGGTCTGAGCTTATCCATGAAGTTTATTACTACTCATTGTATTACTACTCATCCTGTGATTTTGCAGTAAGTTGTTTCTTTAAGATGCTGCAAGTATGAGTGTATTTGTGGGTGGCTGTGAGATAAATAACTGTAGAAACATCCCCCCC
>JAWQUT010000130.1:1647692-1719436 GCA_033807755.1 Ellobium chinense | reverse complement strand
AAAAAAAAAAAATCTGTAGGTACATGTATTTTCCAAGATCATATCAAATAAACCCAGTGATTACATACAGAAGTGAGGTTTAAACGAACAGTTGTGCAGTTTGAACTCTGCGAGGCATTTCAGTATCATGATCAGCAGCTCTTTAACCTTCGCTAAATACTATGCATGACATACATGCTGGTGTTAACTGACCCCAAACTGCACTTGAAATATTTTGTGTCATACCAGACCAAGTTCATTTGATTTAAAAACCATGGAAAGATGAATAATGATGTAATTATGAAAAAAACTGAAATTTCAAGAACAAATTTCACAAATAAGATAATTAGAAACTTTTTTATTAACCTCTGGACACTGTTTCATGATATATGGTGAAGATTAAACAAAGTAAAACATTTTCTATCACTGTTTCATCTATATTTCAAAGATTTACTGCATAGAAAAGCAGTGTAATGGCGCAGGAACTGAGAAAATTAGAAATCTAAGTAGGAGGCTGATCAGCCCAGATTTACTGAAAAAGATCAATATGGTGGCCACTTTTGACAAAATTATCTGTGAAAAACATTAAAAGGAGATGGGAAACATGCTCTCATGATTACACTATGGCAAAGTTGATCTCTGCCATATCAAAATACTGTTCACCTCTGGAATGAAATAAGTATATCACTTTAGCCAGACTCTGAGCTCGGCATTCACATAAGCACAGAAACTGTTTTCAGCTATGGCACCTATCCTGAGGATGCTTAACTGCACTGATGCCATTTTACAGAAAAAAAATAAAAAAGCATGTATCACAATTACAGTTTTACCCCTCACTTTATCAATTAATCATATGTTGAGGCTTCTAGAAAATTAAAGGCTTTGAGAGAGTAATCCAGATGGACAGGCAAAGTTAAGCTCTGTACGAAGGTGTCATAAGATCAGTTTGACCTAATTTGGCATATATATACATACTTTTTTTTTGTAAAACTGCAGATTTGTCAAGGCTTTCTGCTTATCAGTGCAGATAAGATGCTGGAAATCTTATCTAAATAAGTCCATGAGAAGATCCACATAATAAACACACAGATGCCACCTCACAGATATCTGCTGACAGACATTTAATAATGGTAGTACCAGGCAGGTGACAAGTCAGTTATTATGAGACAAACATTCTTAACTCAAGACCAAAAAAACTTATCTTTGTTTACAATGGGTAGTCTAGAATGTAAGAAAAATGACTTGATAATTCAATACAAACACATATATTTGTAGTCTCAGACTTATTCTATCGTTCAAATCATTGTCTTATACTCCCTTTCTTATCAGGTCTCTCATTCTTGTAAATCTGACACTAACCAAATGCTCTTCCAAAACTGTTGCTTTGACATTCAAGGTACAACACTGAGTTGGCTCATAAATCCACTTGTACACAAGTCCATTTATTGCACAGTGACCAAGTAAAAAATACTACAATATCACAGATACCAATAACACATGGAACCTGTGAAATTAGGACATGTGAGACAGGGGCCCTATGAAACTGACTTAATTCTCAGAAAAAGGAGTTTTGAATCATAGTATTTGCTTTTGCCTTGCCCAGCAATAAAAAGTGACTTTATATGCTGAGAGTAATAGCGGGAGTGTCTGCCATGATTACTGAGACCTGTCACCTCTCATCACTTTTCAACTGACAAAGGAAATCATTTACACAATGGGTCTTCCAGACCAGTCACACCCAGTGTTCGCTCACTCTAGCGCAACCATCCCATTTGTTCCTGTTGTTTTGTTAAAGCACATTATATCGGCCACATGGACAAGAATCCTTTACATCCCCCCTCCCCCACCACTACAAACAAATAAAGAAACATTCACCACAGGACAGATCAAAGATCATTGCAATTTTAACAACACTGGAATAATCCCTCTAGATTCTGGAAAAAAAAAAACACCGCATAACAGGACATGTTCACACAATCTTGACAATATACTGAAAACAGAATGGTCCCAACTAGATAGAATCCACTGTATATGTATCTCGTATTTCTGTTGGCTGAATATCGTGATCCATAAATACATCTCAAAGACATCAGTGGACCTTCCCACTTTGGTTTGGCTCATTATAAAAACATGTGATCCCTTAGGATCAATCACACTGAGTGCATGATGTAGAAAGAAACTCTCAGGTGCAGCTCAAGAAACAGTCCTCAGCAATCTCTGATTTAAACTGTTTCCATCATAAACGAGAGAATTTTTCTCATACATTTCAGGGGCAAGCAAAACTTTCAGTAAATAGAGCTCCTGTAAACTTGCCATGTCCTCTGGCACTCTGTAGAACAAAAAGAATCCCCTCCTATATTTTGTACATGTGCTGTAATGCTGAAGTGGGACGGTTATGCAGAAATGTCCCAAACTGCTAAATTATTGCAATTACCAATGTCCTGAATGTTGGTGGTTCATTTTTTTAAAAGTGAAGTGACAAAGCAGCTGGAAATTCATTTCCTCTTACTTCATGCCAGAATTTCTTCTGAAGGTATTTTTGCAGCTTGAAGGCCATGAAAATGTGTTCTTATCTGTTTCCTTTCTATTTTTTTCCTCTTCCTCTTTATCCCCAAAGCATTCAAAATAGCCTGAGCATTGACAAAAAAAACCTCTTCATGAGAACAAGAAAGAAGGGTGCATGATAGAGCATGCACTAAAGAACAACCTTACCATTCAGGCTTTTTCTTCTCTCAATCCATATTTGCCTGCTGAAGCTTTGACCATTGTTAGCGTTAGAGGTGCATGATAATTTCAGCTGAATGTCATCATAAGCAAAATCCAAGTACTTGTGCAAAATATGGTATATAAGCACTCTATTTCAGTCATTACAGCAAATTAAGAGACGTCTTCTACAGCACCAGGCAACTTTGAGCTGGTTCCTTTCCCTTTGCCAGCTCCCTCTGATGAACTGGATTTCAGCACAGACAGAAGTTGGTCAACGGAAGGGCGGTCAGTTGATGTTTCACTGCAATAGGCCAGCTTAACAGTGCCCTCACTATCCAGGATGAAATCTCCCCCCATCTAAATGAGGTTGAGAGAAAATTACACAATGCTGCAAATGTCAATTTTTTTAACAGAGCAAATGTCTATCCGTGTAAAAATAACATGCTTTAAATTAGATGCACCTTTTCACAACACATGTACATATTAAATATATACACAAGTTGGGATAAGGGATGTTGTTAGATCATGCCATCCACTAGAGTGAATGCTGTTATGAATTAAGATTTATAGTTAAGCTAAATTAGTCTGTATATGACATAGTAGAGTGACTTACCTGCTGTGGGTCATCATGAACATTTTCAAAAGGTTTTGGTAATTCTCGTCCTGCAACCAGCTGCTCAGCATAATATGCCATGCATGCAATACTCCAGACCTAAGATGAAACACATATTGATGGATCAGAGCACAAATTATCCCAATTTTATTAGCAGGCTAGAACTGAAAGAAATGACTGGAAATGAAAAGTTAATTCTCTCTCATTTGCATTGCATACCCTGCTTCTTACACAAGACTTCTTGCTAATGTGCTTGTTGATGAGTTTACAGCACTTGAACATTCATCTTGAATTTTGATCTGGTGTATCTTTAACTGTCCCTGTGCATGAGAGCTTCTGAAGGATGCCTGTCTGGTACTATGTTTGATACCTTGTGTAACATGGTTTGAAATTACTATATCAGAGTCTGCATTTGAAAATGATAAAATAATCAAAGTTATCAATAGTAGCTAATGTTCTAGAAGGATAGTATAGATAATGCTCTATGATAAAGTTTCCTTTTCTGGTATACATTAGAGTCCTAATATTGATCGATCTGAATAGACCTATCTGAGAGATCGGGCCAAGAGCTGATGGCTGTGATAGGATTGGAGGCAAAAAATTGTTGTAACACTCAAGTGTTGAATAACAGTAAGTTGAATACAGTGAAACTCGGATATAACGAGGTCGTCGGGACTGACCGTCGGTGCTCGTTAGAACCGATGGCTCGTTACACGCATGGTCCACTGAAAATCATGTAAAAACTGTCAGTAGTATCAGGGAGACCCATATACTAGAACTAACATGGCTAGACTGCTCGCTGTGGGTAGAGCGGAAGTGCCTTGTCTACTCAGGGGTCACCCAGGTAAACATGCCAGCATGCCACAAATCTGGGGGCCCCGTGGCGTGGCCAGGTACCGCCATGTTTTAATAGTGGCACGAGACGTCGCGGGCTGAGTGAGCAGTCTAGCCCTGTAAGTCTACGTGGAAAGCTTGAAGCGGTTCAGTCATCCAGTGCTCATTTTAAAGTCAACGTGTCCAAGCGTTTTGGCCAGCTCCTCGCCTTTCTCAAGTAAAAGTTTTAAAACTGGTCCCGATATCGGAGCATCTTTCCTTCTGGCTTACTTGAACCAGATAAGCAGCACCTTATCTACATCATCATACGCCGATGGTCGCTGTCTCTTGTGATTCAGGCTGCCCTTCTCAACTGCGGCTCTGATTTTGTCGCTGTCCTTTTAAAATTTTGAAAGTGTGCTTGTTGCGATGCCGTTTTCACGACAAATTTCTGCCTTGCTCTTCTGCTTTCTCTCGACTTCTTCAATTATTTTTAGTTTTGTTTCGAAGGACAGACATTTTCTCTTCCTCGATTCCATCATTGACAGGTGTGTAAACAAAGCAATGCAAATGTTGTGAGTCGAGAAACGAATGACTGACCGATCGTAATCACCGTTTCTGCGATTGTTATGATTGAAATCAAAATTGCCTAGCGCAATGATTGGTATAAACAACAGGCTTGGCCAATCATTAGCCGAGCATATCAATCCCATCTTCCTCCCGTCGCATGGTCATATCTCCACCGCATCCTTCCCTACCCCGCTTCTTGGCCTACTGCGCAACTAGTTTGTACCGGTAATCCTACCGGTAAATTATATAAGCGAGACAGCGAGACTTGCCTATTGTTGGCAATTGTTACGTAGCCTAAACGTTCGAGTTCCTTGCCGCTGAAAGTTTTATTGCGGACGAAAGGGTTGCGAGGGCAGGTCGGTTACCCGTTGGGGCCGTGTTTAGCGGATTTTGTGCTCGTTATATGAAGGCAAGTTCACTATTACAAAGAAGGAAAAAAAACGGGGATTTTCATTTTGCTTGGTACATGCGAGAACTCGTTTTATCCATGCTCGTTATATTCGAGTTTCACTGTACTGAAAATGTAAATCCAGCATCTGACATCCTGACTATTTCTCCAGGTCGTTAGTTCAATCCTGGTGCTGGAAACAAATATGTTTTAATTTGAATTTCAAGACTTTCTTTTTATCAATGACTAAATGTCGATTATCCCCCCATTAACAGTCGTTGTTACTGCATGGGGCAGTGAACAATACTCAAACACAATTGTGTGCAAAAATTCATTTGAGTTGCCCTTGCATGGATGCACAGTTCTCTAACTTATGATGCACACTTACTTTTATCCATGAGGCTATATATTGTGAAAATTTTACACAATTTTCCTTACCTTAAACACAGATCTCCTCAAACCAAAGGCATGATAAATCTGAAATAAAGAGAGCAAGCAGTCAGCATTTGATCTAAAGTTTAATAGCCCAAAAGCCTCAAAAATAAATCAAGCCAGGAACATTAACTTTATATTAAAGCACACATTAATACATCTGTCTTATTCCTGACCGTGAATGCCAGTATGGAAAATACACAGGGGACTCAAAGAATGTTCATGTCATGGCTCACTTTATCAATTAATCAAGGGCACAAAAGGATGCCTATCTCAGAAAATATGAAAGGCACTAGAGAATAGCCCAGATGGAAAAATAGAGAGGATTATGATTAGGCTCTATGCACAGGTACCAGAAGGTGAATTTGACCTAATTTACCTTTTCTGTAAAACGGCAGTGATTAAGCATTACTTCTGAAAGGAAACTGAAGATGAGAATGAAGTCATATCTGGAACCAGACTCCACAGAGAGACTGTGCACAAAAGAAACTGCTGACAGACACTGCTGCCATGCAATGAGATACACAAATGCACCATATTCAATTTCAAGAGGGTCATCAAGCACACAATATCCTGGTACATTCACAAAACGTACCTTTCTCTCTGAATCCAAAACCATATGAAATGGGCACTTTGTTTCATCAAGCCACTTCCTTGCACCAAGTTGTTCTCCAAAAGAAACGATTAATATTTTGCCCCTTGCTAGAGTGATTTCATCCTGAAACCAGGTAAAGGAAAGATTAGGTAACATACATGTATTCGCCCTTCACTGCTTCAGCTAAGTGACAATTTACCACATAATCACTTGAAAGAAGAAAATCAGGGGTGCATGTTAAGTAAAATATGTCTTTGCAAATAATCTATGAGGTGCCTGGACTGCGCTTAATAAAGCTCTGGTTTTGCATTCCTACATCATCTTTGAAGTGGTCCATGTGAGATTAAGCACACTAATTGCAGCGCTGCTGTTAAGCATAAAAACCTCACCTGGAAATCATTTTGTGACAGCATATCAAGCACCATCTACAAATCTACATATATCTCCCTAATAAATATCTCAAATTCCCTTCTCTTCAGCTGAATTTTAATCCTTGGAAATAAAAAGAAGTCGCATAAAGCTGTCTGCAGGTCAGATAGTCAATGCTAACTTTCACTGGGAAGTCCTTAGAAGAGGTTGTACCAAATGGTAAAACAGAAGTGACCTGTGCAGGGGCACAGCCACAACTGACTGCTGCACCATAACAATGCAGCAATGCACTCTGCTCTCAGAGTTCAGCAGCTTTTGATCCTAAGCAACATGGCAGTTGTCTCCCATCCTTCATATTTGCTGGATTTTTTTTGGCTATGTGTTTTTTTTTACTCCTCTGTGATGAAAATTCAGCAGAACAGAATGAGATTACACAAAAATAAGAAGTGTGTAAAGTGTTCATCTCACATTTGCAGCACGGTGTGGGTGCTTGCTCATGTGGATAGCTGATAATATGTACCAAATTGCAGCACAATTAAACAAACAATTGGCCACCACTAATATCCCACAAACCTGCTTGGATATTTCAAGCAAAACACAAAGCATGTCTGAAGAATGATGAAAACTGCAAACATCAGCGCAAATTGTGGAGCATGCCTTGGTCCATTCTTGTGATTTGAGTAAAGCAAAACACAAAAATCTTATCTTAATGTATAGATCTACTATAATGTAACCTACCATTATTTGCAATCTAAAAATGTATTCAACATAAGAAATTTGGGTTTCACCTGTCTGGCCATAATAGCCTGTACATGGTCACGTCATGGCAGTCAGGCAAAATGCCTGAGCAGCACCATGATAAGAAAGGTCTTGTCCACAATATAATAATCCAATGAGGTTGTACTGCCTGTCCGAGCATCTTCAACGAGCATTGATAAAGGGCCTTCATCTCCCTCCTTCAGGGATTTCTCATCAGGTGATGTCAAAATATCATCCACATCTTTCAGTAGATCATCCCATTCTTGCTGAAGTGTAAACAGGAGTAACATACTTTTCAATAGTATACAGAATGGAACTGTGAAATTATGCAACTTAATTGATTCTCACAACACATAATTATACAAGGTAGCATTATGAATCATGAAAGGATTCACCAATTAATTGTTATCTGCTGCTGAAAGTGTAAACACAGTAAGAGCACTGTAACAATCTGCTCATACACAATGAAAAAATGCATGGTCCACTGTTGACATTTTGGAATAGCTTACAATTTAAGATTCCTCCTGTTCATCCCACTTCTGTCTTTAAGATGGTGAAAGATTATTGTTCATAGGCTGATACTCATGAGTCATGACCAATAAAATCATAATGGTACACAATTCTCCTTATACATTCATTTTTCAGCAGCTTGTTTAAAGTGCTAATTTATTGGAAGCAAGAAAATCCAAAATCCAATCCATCATTTCATCTTAATTCATTCATTCAAGAGCAATATAAGGTACCTCAGTTTGCAATAGTTCATCAAATTCCTCTCGAACCCTTGCATCACTGAAACAGAAGAAATGCTATAGTCAAAGATATCAGAACTATCATTAATTCTTTTCATTTCCACAATAAACTGCTTTTCTGTTAATAAGTGTTATGTATTATCACAACACAAATTCAAGCAAAACTACATTTATTTCAGAGCAGTAATTCATATCATCCTTCTTTACAAAATGATGAATTGTCGAGATTTTACTGAGAATGATAGAGTATTGTGCCATGAGAATGAAGACATCCCTACATTCTAGCAAATATCTCTTTCTCTATTCTGATCCCATATAAACTGCAAAAGAACATGTCATAAAAGGACCATCATATCCCAGTATTCTACATCTAATCCCCGACCATCACCTTGGTGCAATACTATGTACCGGTACAAAACAAAACACAAAGAAGCAGACACAGAGTTATTATGCTCAGATAGCAATTTAGTACATCAGCCTCAGATCTCATGGAACTGCTAAATAAGTACTGATAATTATGTTTCATTGTGCATCTCTGAAAAGCTTTACGAATAAATCTAACATGTGGACTATCCCACACTTACCTGAATAGATGGCTGGCTTTTCTCTCAAATTCAGCCTTTGTTTTCACTTTCAATCTGGTATTAAAACAATAAATGTATGATAAAAATTATTAGAATATTATTACAGAATATTACAGGTGGCGGCCTATTCAAACACATGTCAACACAAGCACACTTATCATGCGAGTTTGTAACTGATTTAACTAACATTTTATTGAATATATTACTCAGAAGGAACTGTGCTTTGCATAAATCTAAGTGCCAACACTGTGTTGTCAATATGAAGTGACTATTTAAAGACAGTATCTACTGTGTCTGGGAACTGTTAAGTTTACTTATGGCCAACTAGCTCAGAAAAGTGAATTTGGCAGCTGGTAAAATATATGGAATTATAAGAAGCTGTCAAAATTATACCTTCCTGGTATAATGGTTCTTGAATGAATTTGGGAATCAGATTAACTGAGTTTGATTTCCATTCTTTTCAATAATTTTCTTCCTGGCTAATCTTGCAAAGAAATCTGTGTAAACAGTTGTGTCATTTTTTGTTCGTGCTTATCATTCTACATTCATATAACAAAACTTTATCAATACATCTTATCCAGATTGCACATGAAAATGTGGATCATATTCAAAGGACCTGCCTGGTGCAATCTGATGCTGCTGACTAAAGAGCAGAAGGTGTTTGGAAAAGGCCAAAATGCAAACTCTGATACAGAAAGAAATTACCACTGAACATTTAATCACATGTACATGTATTATAAAATATGTCCATCAGCATCCATGGGCAGTCATCCAAAAAAGGAATTTACTGTGTAAGTGGTTATTTTTTACAAGAATCTAATTTTTGCGAAAGAAATGTTTTTTCATAAGGATCTCTAACTTGTGTGTGTCCTGCATGATGGTTTACTCATGTACTTATGGGCTCACAAGTCTAGAGTCATCAGAAGAGATGTGACAAGACTGCCATTAACAATCGCAGAGCAGCCATATTTTTCATACCCTATGGTTGCACACACTAAGGTCAGTTGCGTACTGCATATTGCATGTACAATCTAATTTGTGAATAACATGGAGGTGTACAATCTATTTTGTGAATAACATGGAGATGTACAATCTATTTTGTGAATAACATGGAGGTGCTATATGTGAGGAGCACTGCTAAGAAAAAGGGAAAAAGGTGATGAGAAAAAAATGAAAATTTTGAATGAAACTTTTTGTGTGGGAAATAATTTTGCAAATCAACCTCAACAGCAAAAAATCATGAAAATTAGACCCTTTGAAAAAAACCAACACTTCTTCAGTATTCAGAGTGCATGTACAAAATTACAAATTACTTTTAAGATAGAAGACAGCATTGTAAAGCGAGGCACAAAACTGAACTCACAATTTGCAAATAATCTACCAGGCAAACTGGAAATAACTTTGGATAGCCTCCCTAGCTATTCAAAGACATCTCTGAGTTGCCACAGCTTTGTCACTAATAAAACATCCCACTTACTTTTCAAATGCCATTTTATACACACTAACTATCCTGAAAAGCTTGCCAATCTGTTTTGATACAAAGCCATTTACATCATCTGTTGAAAGAAAAAAGTATAAGAAATATATAGGCTACTCATCATGCTCTGGGGCTGATGGATATGACCTACCATCTTACTATGACTGACAGTGGCCATTGCCTATCAACCCATTTTGCTAATGCCACAGGGCCAATTCTTATTTTCATCATGAAACATACATGGAGAATATTCCAGGAGCATAAAACTGTCTTAAAACCCAGTTCTTTGCTGACAAACAAGCAGTGCAGTGCTGTTGAAAGATAACATCCATAATTGGAACTGAATTCCTATATTAGGGAAATTACAAAATTACAAAATTACTTGACTCAATGAGGTCAGAATCTCATATAACCAAGAATTTCACATTCATGTTCTGCCAGATTTCTGCGAATCCTGATTGGATCATACACAAATGAACACAGCAGGCTCAGAAGCTCAGGCACAGAAGGATGATTAACTCAGAAGCACATGGCTCACAGGATTAAGAAATTCAGAATTATTCAGGTGTCATAACATAAGAACTGATGGGATAGAATTACATGTACTGTGTTGGAAAAAGACAAGTGCTGACTGGGTAACAACTACAAGGATGATGAGACCAAGGGCAAAATCAGTTTATAGGTAGGTAAAACCTAATATAGTTGACTCCGCTCAATCGCCCTCCGTGTAATCACCTTTTCCACTTAATCACCTTGTTTCCCAGGGAACCGAATTTTTCTATATAAAAGTCACTGGATAATCGCCTCTCATTCCGGATAATCAACCACTCTTCAGCACCCGTTAATTCAAAGATCAGCGGTTGAAGGATTACAGTTGACAAACAAATGTGTACACAGACGATTTAACTGCGCGACGGATGGCAGACCAGTTGACTGAGTAACAGCTGCCATGCTGAAATAGGTGTGATAAGCCTTTCTCCCCACCTCTCCCTTCTCTTGTGCCCCTTCGCCCCATGCTACGCATCACCGCTGTCGCCTGTCCGATAATGCTAATGCGCTGAAAGCTGTATAGTCTCCTCTCCCCACGCCTTCCGTCTCAGCGAGGCGGAGAATGTAAACATCATTTTGGTGGATTTCAGCTAGACCAGAGAATGTGTCATGTGGATGAACAGTCAATCCCGACCGTGCCATCCTACTCTTTACTGTCTGTTGGGCAATGCAAGGTGGCCAATGAGAGAGACCGCGGAGAGTAAACATAACATTTTGTGTGCTACAATACCATCAAATTTGAGTCTGTCCTGAGTCTGGCAACGAGAAAGCGTCAATGCACGACATCAAACAACGACATCAAAGAAATTTAAGCCCATTACCAAAAATATGGCCTAAATTACCTTCTCCACTTAATCGCCTATTTTTTCTGTGATCCCGAGGAAGGGCGATTAAGCGGAGTCGACTATATAACGTAAATAGAAGCCGGCAATGGTTTTCTGTAATATTAAATGCCTAGCCTGGTTGAATAATAGCCTTTTTGCTACAGACTCTAATGTGCTATAACCCTATTACGTAATCTTACTGTGCTCTGACACAGTATGTAAGTGAATGACTTTGATTTACCACCCCAGCCTGAACACGGCACATGCACTTAAAGGATAGTTCCATAGTCCTACAGACCATATTAAATCAGATGATACCCTATTATTCCAATAAAATAGTCTTTCAAGCGTCTGTCATAATGATAGAACGCCTCTGCCGGCCCAGACAACCCACAGGGTTACATGATCAGAAGTTCGAATTGTTCCAACCACTGCGCGCATGGCGGCCATGAGCTTACGTCAATATGTTGTAGCCACCTGGCCAAACTGTCTAGCCAATGCTCTGCAGACGAGTGATAGCATGTTGGTATGAATGTTTTAACTCCTCTGTGAACAGTTGATATGTCAAACAAAATCATCCTGAGGCAATAAAAATGCAGAATACTTTATCTGGTTTACACTATCAAACTCTACATTTGAATTTGGATTACCAGAACCTTAATTAAAAGCTGAATAATACATTTTTAGATAGAGGTGTCTGTAGCTGCTGGAACTTAGGTGACGTCATTGTTTCTGCCAAAAGCCGCTGCTGATCGGAGAAGGGGAATAATTCTGGACGCAAGGGCCAAACCCGGTAACTCTAGCTCTCCTAATTGCATCATATTACATATGCACACAGTAAGAGAACGGTGCTCTTTTTTTTGCAAAATTGACTCGGTGGGTACCATTGATAATTTTCAGACAGAAAAAGTATTGGAAAACTGAAAATTATTCTGGATGTGCATGCTCTTCTTTAAATATTGAGTTCCTGCTGTTACTTCTTTTCTATTTGAAAAGTATTTGGAAAAAATGTTGTTTTGTTGTTGTTTTTTTTTTTTTCATCATTTCTTTCTTGTCGTAATCAACTTTTCTGTGGCAATAAAATTTCTGGATATCATTCATTTTCCTGAATATTGCCTAGACTATATTAGACTAGTCTAGAATAGTATATTGCACTGGCATCCCTGTTCTTTCATTCCATATGCCATTTCCCAATATATTTCAGAGAGGGTTTCTTTGATCTTTTTTTTTCTTGACAGTCTACTGAAAACTGCATTTGCTGTGAACTCCAACGAACACGCATCAGTTAATAGGCCCACATGCCTTGGACTTCGGANATACCGAATCATATTTCAATATCGATACCGAATCGTAGTTCAATATCGATACCGAATCGGTGCTATTCCAGGATTATGCCGAACAATCTGCCGAGCATTCTCCGATACATTCCGGAAGACGTCCAGTAGCAATGCTTTACTTTCATCACTGTTCCGCATCGTGAGGCAGTGGCAGGTCAATGCTGGAACGGAGTTCGTCATGGATCATTCTCCATTAGTTCTCTAGATTAGACCTAGACTAAGCTCTTGTCTAGAATCCAGTCTAGATCTAGTCTATACTTTGGGTCGATAGTGAAACTAAGGAAAATAAAAACATCGCGAGCTGTAGCCCAACGATATTTCACTTTCGCGTAGACTCGACTACTCCGAGAAAGTCATTTAATATGGTATCGTTTACATACATTTTTAGGTATCGTTATTAAAGTACTAAAATGTTTTCTTGTGATATAAAAGAGTACTACCGCGTTGAAAAAAATATTGCCAGCTTGAAAATCAAAGCTAATGGACTTTATTCATCCAAAGAAAATTTTAAGACATTCATTGGAGCTACACTTTAATAGCCATATCATCGATTTGCCATAGAATTATCACTTCGTCTGATGAAAACAGCACAGGATTAGGCAGCACAAAAGGGGGTCCTTAAAAAATTTGGCCAATAAATTTTGCAAATCTTAGTTACTTCCCTTACCTCGTGTGCGTGAACAGCATAAACAATCAAGAAGGGAAGGGACAACGTGATACTGCTAACCTGAAGCACGAGAGAGATCTGTCAGAATGGTTTGTTGCCCTAGATCTATCCCACATCTTAAGCCTTTGGAATTGTATTATGAGTTACTATTGTGAGTGTAACTCAAAACATGCATTTGCTGCCATGACCTAATGTCGAGTCAATGCTTCATGGAGATAAATTTAGGCTTCCAACCAATCCATGTGTTTTATCTTATGAAATGAATCATTGATGAGATGGTGGCACTGGATCTACGTTAGATATTTAGATTTCGATTATCTGAGTCGCTCATATGATGGAAAAAAAAGTGTTTTCAGACCTTGTCTTTCAAGAAAATTCTGGGAAAATAAAAAACATAGACACATCACAAACAGGCGAATCCAACTCAACTGGTCGGCTATCTCCTGGGACAGGACCGCTCTTGTGTAGATGCAGTTCATTTAGTCATTTGTTTAGCCACAAGATTGGTCCTATTCCCTGATTATCCCAACTGGTCAACTGTTACCATTTGACATTGATTTGCGGACCCTGCTCTTTTGTGTGATTCAAAAAATGCAAAAGGTAGCAGGATTGTCTAGTCTAGAAGAAAATTAGATGGCTGCTGAAACTTATATCATGTCCATAGAGGCAAAGACACTGTTTGCATGCTGCTATTTAGCCTACAAAATTTGCGGATGGTCTAATGTGGGTGAGGATGTGACAAAATTTTTGGGTAAAGCTGAAGGAGCGTTTTAAACTTTTGTTTGATGTTTTTCCCACTCCTGTTCGATGTTTTTCCCTTTTCAGCTGAAGGTGAAGGGCCATGTTAGTGTAGTTATATCTAATCTGTTTCTCTATTTTCATCCTGTTCATTAGGGCAAAGACAAACGCACTAAAAAGTTTGCTCAAGTCAAGCGGCTTCTGAGTCTGAAGGACTCTAGATTGTAAGTGACTTGATGTTACACCTGAAGAATGCTTCCTTGTTAAATGTATGCAAAAGATGTATTGAAAGGAGGATTTTGTAAAGTAAGTCATGTATTGGAAAGGTGCTTTCAGAATTCAAAGAATTTCAGGAACTATTTGTAAATCATAAATGTCAAAGAATATTGCTCAAATATATTTCTTAAACAGTTTGTGAACTGGTGTATCAATTGAATATTGGTAAATTCAATAATTGCCTTGAATCTTAGGAGGAACAATCTCCTTTCACCTGATACTGTTTATTTGTTCTTCAGGTAACCCACCTTTGTGGTCATATGTCTATTGTACTGAATGTGATGTGCAAATTGCAGGTTCAATTCCTTGCCTACCAATAGAGTCAGTTTGAGAGTCACAGTTATGAATCAAGTCTGGACCTTAAAATAATTTGTAATTGACAACAACCTCTTTGTTTGATAAATGAGCAATCTAATAATACCTCACTGTGTAGTCAGTGTCTTTCTGTAGATGAGTGAATGGGGAAGCATGGTGATATGATCACAGTCTGATATAACCCACTGTTTTCACATCCTGGGATTCACATGTATATATATCTGTCTATCACTCAATTGATCTGTGTGTTGTTTTTGCACAGGCTAAGAGCATGAGTCGGTTGTTCATGATAGAATGGAATAATTCATGTTGCCCAAAACAATCGCCAGAGTCCATTGTATCAGTAAGAAACAAACATTCCTAACAGACCTTAGACACACAGGCTGACAGCACTTTTCATTAAGTAGGAGAAAAAGAGCTTACATCTCTACATGACTATATGTATTGAATTTTTGGTGCAGCTTATTAATTCATCACCATAAACTTCTATGAACCCAAAATACCATGCAACAACGCCAGACACTCTTAAAAGTTATTGGCCAGAGGAAGGAATGAGAGACAAAAAGAGAGATCGTGGCTAAAGGAGAAAAAGGATATGGCTGACATTACACTGTTTACAATGATCATTTTGTTTTAGTGATAAGCATTTCACTAAAAAGGATAGATCATGGTCTTTTTCTGAGAGTCAGAATCTCAATAAAGTTGAGATGTTTTTGAAAGTCTGATTTTCAGTTGACACTTTGATTCAGTATTGCGTTAAAGATTGGTGAGTAGATACCAGTTTATCAGTTAAAGCAAAATCAAAAAGATAAAACGAATTCTTACTATTCATCAGTAATTCAGATTTTAGAAAGAGCCCTTTCAATTCTACAATCATCAAACGAAGGCAATACTGTAGATGACAAATTATGTGTGACCTATATTCCTTTTCAGACAGTTGAACTCTTACACTGAAGTTCACACACTTTCTTTTAATCAATATCTTTTAAAACTTTCATGTTGACAGGTCCTTGCAAGAAGGGCATATTTCCACTTTTGACCGGCTCAAAGTTATTATTGATAAAACATTATTTTTTATCGTTTTTTTTGGCTGCAAGAAATATTCAAGTTAATCTAGCTGAGTTGGTGAGTTGTTGGCATTGATGAAATTATCTCCAATTTTTGTTTTCAATACATAAACCATGAGAAGGGGAGATGTGCACTTTTTGCACGAAGCCATCAGTAGGGTCCTCTCATGTGAGGCAGACACAAAAATGTAATGATATACAGTGGAACCACCATATTAAACATGCTTTCGTGCATAGAAATGGAACACTGATTATTGAGAGACACATGTGCTTAATATTGAGGTCCTTCTGAATAATGAAATGATAGAAATAAAATGAATTTGTGTTTGTGAAATTCATACTTGGTGACAAAGTATACTTATTAAATGTGTACTCAGTATCGACGTTCCACTGTACCGTCAACTTACTTCTTGATCTATAATTATTTAAAAGATCAGCCGAGTCCAAGCTTGCAAATCAACAAAATCGCCCTAGGTGTTGTCATGTTTGCCAAGAAAGAAAACCATAATATTATGTGTGAATCTGGCTCAAACTTACTGTTCACCAGTAAAAGAGACTATTTTCAGCTAAGGTTTTATCTTTTAATACCTGTTGCTACAACAGCTTCATTTGCACTGTTGGAGAACCTGATCTTAACTGTAGTCAGCATTCTTATAATCATTGTTATGGTGTGTCAGTGTTAAAAAAAAATGGCATATTTCTATTTCAGGAAACCAAAGGATCGCATCAAAAAGAAGAAAAAGAGAAAAGCAAATCCTGAAAACATTTCTAGGAGAGAGTTGTAAGTATTGCTGCCTTGGGGTTGTTTTGTCAGAACTTAAGAATGAAAGATTAAACACTGTTTATATTATATATTTATTTTGTTTTGTTTCCTTACATATGTATACACTTTTTATAGGTATCAAAAAGTAAACTGTTATGATTCTTGTTTAGGGACAGCTCCCAATACTTCTCACTTTACAATAATAATAATAATAATAACTCAAGACAGATTTGTTCAGTTATTTTTATAGCTTCCAACAGGTAAACCCTGGACATTGATGACTAGCATTTGGACAAATGGATAATAATTTTCAGTGCCTGCAGCTAGTTACACAATTAATAAACAGGTGATCTCAAGAAAATATGAATTACTTTCTAAGAATACTTATGTCATAACCGGATGATACAAAGAATCAAGACCAGTTATGTGACATAAATTAAATAACCATGCTACCTTACATTTCTTTATATGTTTGTCTCAAATCAATTTGCTTTTCATCATTCTTCTTTACACTTTTGAATAATCCAGACCACAAGCATCTTCAGCCATGTACTTCAACTACAACACACAGCTAGGTCCTCCATTTCACATCATTGTGGATACAAACTTCATTAACTTTTCCATCAAGAACAAGTTGGACATTGTCACTGGCATGATGGATTGCCTTTATGCCAAATGTAAGTAATCTTGATTTGCCATAAACCATCTGTTCCACCTGAAGCTGTGGTCTTCTAATGTCCGCAATACTGTATTAATTGTGGCTGTAACTTTTGCCTTTTCTTTTTCTTTTATTTTGGCTTTCTCTTTTGTCTTGCATTTCCATTTTTTTCCCCACATTGGGNGGGGGGGGGGGGGGGGGGGCCTGTGGGAATGCTGCTTGTGACCTTGATAAATATACATATATTGAAAAATACCTGTTTTGTATAAGGTGGTGTTTATTTATACACAAATGTAAGGCACACGATTCCTGCAAGATACAGCATTGACATGATCTAGTACTGGAACATTGACATTACACAGAGGTACAGCTGGCTCGAAGATTTAGGTGATGTGATGTGCAAATTCACCTAGTCCCGGATATCATGATGGCATAATTAAGAATGCACATTTTTTATTTGACCTTTCTCAAAGGTCAGCCTGGGATGTGTGGAAAGAAAAAAAAAACACAAGGGGTAGTGCCTTAGAATTGTGTCTGTATCTATGAAAAATGTCATAAACTCACCTTGAGAAATGTTTGCATAGTCACCCTGACATAGCTCTTAGACCATATGATATAGATAAATTTTGGGTGGACTGATCACTGTTAATGTAATGTTGTAATGTTTGCATAATGTTTCATTGTATGTTTGTGGTCTGAATCGATTATATTTTCTGTTCAGTTTTATCCTACTGAAGTATGGTACAGTTTTAGTTTAGTTCTAGGATAAGCTGTCGAGCTCAAAGTGCAGAATAGGAGCCAAGGAGAAGGTATGAATGAAATCTGTTATGAATCTTATATGTTTTTGACAGGTATACCTTACATCACAGACTGTGTTATGGCTGAGCTGGAGAAGCTGGGCAGAAAGTACAGAGTGGCTCTTAAGTAAGTTAAGACTGGTTTGTGGTGCTTCTCTGTTTATGTGGGTCATTTTTTGGGGTTCCATATTCTGGCAGACACAGGGAAGCACCGACTTTCTAAGAATGGTATCGTGTTATAGCATGATTACTTTAGATCTGAGTAATAGAGTGAGACATGTCTTTTATCTATGCAAAACTGGATTATGCGTAATGTAATATATTAACATCATCAGTTCTGTCAACTGCTCACAATGAAAATTGCGGTGTGTCATGTTACAAAATATTGTAATGTCATTGTGTGGAAGATGGTGCAAATCTCTTATTTTTTTTATCATTACCAGGATTGCCAAGGACTCAAGATTTCATCATTTGACATGCATGCACAAAGGGACATATGCAGATGACTGCATAGTTAAAAGAGTGACTGAGGTAAGTATAATACAGGATGGTTAACCCAAATAGTATAATTTTCAAAGGTACGATACTCCTTTATTTCTTGCAGTATCACTTTGCACATTTGCATTTCATGTTTATCACACAACTACAGTGGAAGTCAGTCAAACAGAAATCAGGAGGACTTTTTTACATTGGGTCAAGTAAGTTTAAACAAAATATAGGAAGTTAGGTGTGATTTCAAAAGCCTTCAAAATTCAAATGAAGCATTTTTCCAGATTTGGTTGATCTTAACTGACTTCTACTGTTTGCCTTCTACTCACTATGTTAGTCCATGTCTATAAAGAATTGTACAAATGCTTTATTCTGTTTCCATTAGAGCAAGTGTTACATTGTTGCAACAAATGACAAGGATCTCAAGAAGAGGATACGCAAAATCCCTGGTGTCCCCATCATGTACATCACACAGCATAGGTAAGTTGATCACTCTGCAACAATTTATAATTAAAAAAAGCAGAGAAGTCTATGAAATATAGAAATAATCAGATCAGTTATGATTGAAAAGCATATATAAATGTGCTGTCACATATTACTTCTTTCAATGAGGAGCTCTCAAGGAAGGACTCATCAGCAGAAAAGGGAGAATCGTCACCTCTCGACCTAATCTAGAGCTTCCTGAGAATGCCCTTTTGATCCACAGAGTTGCAAAATTTGATTTTTTAAAAATTATTTTTTTGTGTGTGCATTTGAAGGAATAAAAGCAGAATTCATTAACAATTTATAATGAAAAAGAATGATGCATTCATTTACATTTATGAATAAACTGTTTTATTATGTCAGTGCACTTTGCCTATTCAGATATACAGTGGAACCCGCTTAAGCGGGATGGCTCCGTTCGCGACGAATCATCTCCCTTAAGCGGGCGTCCCGCTTAGGCGGACTATCCATTATAAAGTGATTTCTTAGCTACTTTGTGCGTTTCATTCAAGTTAAGAGATATCATTACTTGTTGCTAGTGAGGTGTGACAACGGAGTCAGATTTAAATTGTATATATTACTGTTTAAAATATACTTATCGCAGTCTAACTGCATTTTCAGTAGACTTACAGAGCATATTCTTTGCGGGGAACAGGATTTTTGGTTGGTTTCAAAGAAGCACCTAAGCCTTCTCACTACTCTCCTTTGAAAATTGAAAAACAATTTCTTTTAAAGACCAGGACATGTCTACATCAAAGGGAAAGAAATAATACAGTGGAACACACTTATAACGAACACGCTTGAAACGAATTGACGGAAATAAAGAACATCTTTGTTTGCCCCGATTTTTTTTCTCTTTAACTCAATAAAATTTTCACGCATGTAGCGAACAGATAATAAAGAACTGACGGATGAAACGAACCCGTCTCGGTGCCCGAGTCTGTAGTTTTCCTCTTTTTTCGTAACGGAAATAACGAACTGGTCCGAACATCCAGTCTGCAAAGCTAGCCTAGACTTAGGCCCAACGAAAACAGCCGAACAAGTTTCGGCCACTTGCGTCTGTAGACAGAAGGTCAGTCGGCCTAATGCGCATGTGTGCGGAAACAGCAATCAGCTGTATTTACATTGAAAACCGGGTCAGACATAAAATATTGAAAGAATAAGATAGACAACGTGTCATAAATGTTGGGTCAGCTGTGAATATACAGTGGAACACTGATATAAAGAACAGGTCTGGGCAAAAATATTTGTTCTTTATATCAGTAGTTCTTTATATCCATCCACCACCCAGATTTCACCAAAACATAACATACAATACAAAACAATGAAGATCCGCAGGTTCAAACTGAAAATAAATGATTCATTCAACCTCATTTACATAATATGAAAAAACATTGGTGCAGTAAATGACATGTGTCCTCTGTTAACCAAGTAGACTATAGCCACTAATAAGTACCAGAGAAACAAAAATCTAAAATCTTTAACACTCCTCTCCCCTCCCCAGTCTTTACACAAAAACTCTACTTCTTGAAATCCAGAGTGTATGCAGCTCTCTTTCTCGATGCCATCGTGTACTGTTCTAGTCTAGTGTCTATCTGTTGGATAGGNAACCTCAGCAATTACCGACAAATGTGGGATTGTGGATCAGTTTGATTAACACAGTGACTGTGCAACAAGACTGTACACTTAGAAATCGAATTTCCTGATAATTTAGAGATTCGAGAACTTCCTGACTTCCTGTTCAAAACAAAGACTAGATAGATCCACACGGTGCTACACGCTGTTAGGCTATAGGCCCTATCCAACAGATAGACACTAGACTAGAACAGTACACGATGGCATCGAGAAAGAGAGCTGCATACACTCTGGATTTCAAGAAGTAGAGTTTTTGTGTAAAGACTGGGGAGGGGAGAGGAGTGTTAAAGATTTTAGATTCTTGTTTCTCTGGTACTTATTAGTGGCTATACTTGGTTAACAGAGGACACATGTCATTTACTGCACCAATGTTTTTTCATATTATGTAAATGAGGTTGAAAGAATCATTTATTTTCAGTTTGAACCTACGAATCTTCATTGTTTTGTATTGTGTGTTGTGTTTTGGTGAAATCTGGATGGTGGATCGATATAAAGAACTACTGATATAAAGAACAAATATTTTTGCCCAGACCTGTTCTTTATATCAGTGTTCCACTGTACATGTTAAAACAAAACTGGAGAGAATATGAAAGGTCTAACATCTCTGAAGTCGAGATGTTCGCTGCCCCCCATTCAAGTGATCAACAATAATTTGGGATCAAATTTACATGATCGTAAACACCGGTAAAGATAAACGTTGCACTTCTCGCTCCACATCTGGCCAGAGCGCGACGCGAGCGGCGTGTGTCAAGAAGCCATTACGCAACACGAATGATGGTCATGCCTTTGTGAATGACACCCCGGCCGAGTGTTGTGCAATAGCGCAGGTAAGGCTCCTAAGTGTCAATCGCTGCCTAAGCTGAAGAAAGGATAAAGTGTGGCTGACAGGGGGCGGGGCTTACTTAATCTTGATACTTTGATGCTTGCGCGGGTTAAATGACCGGCGGCTAGGATGTCCGCTCTGATTCGTCCATGCGTGCGCCGAAGGGTCAACTGCCTGACAGAAGGCTATGGGGAGGTAGTGTCAATCAGTTCTCACGTAATGTAAGGGGGGTAATCAGGGCCGTCAGTACAAGCTTCTTTGTAGCTCTCAGGTTTTCAGCTGATGGGCAAAGGTAAACAAGCACTGAGACACATTACGATAGTGACAATTTGCAGCATTCCTGTCAAAAACAGTGTGTATATTACGGAGATCTGGCTCCAAGTCGTCTCGCTTAAGCGGGTTGCCGTCCCGCTCACATGTATAGATTTAAATAGCAAAAATTCCGTTCCCGAGGCATTTGTCTCACTTAAGCGGGCATCCCGCTCACGCGTGTCCCGCTTAAGCGGGTTCCACTGTATATGGCTGTATATGCACTGATTTATGAGTTTGGCATTTGGAAGCCAATAAGATTTTAATTTCCTCTTAAATGGCCGTGATGGAATACTGTCCATGAGTAATTTATGCTTCATAATGAGTGTGCAGATGTCTGAAAAGCCACAACATGCAGATGAGTCATGACACCACAACGCGAGACATATTCTTTAGGTCTAAAGACAGGATTGAATCAATGGATGCTATTTTCAGAGTGTAAATCGCATATTATAACCATGCATGCAGCATATGAGCCAGCAATTATCCAAACCAAATCCTCGACACCCATGTCCTGATTGTTCCTTTCATCCAGATGTGCTTCCACATATCACTGTTTAATTCTGTTTTGTTTTTTGTCTTCATTTAATCACAGGTACTCCATAGAAAGACTTCCTGATGCATATGGGGCTCCAAAAATGTAAAATGAATGAATTAGTAGGCTGGTTATGTACATAGAATGTATTTAATAAACTTTCTGAAAGACATTTTACCAAATGTTAATTCTCTTTGTTTGGAGTGGGGGTCTTGTTTGTGTAAAGCTGATAAAAATGCATCAGTTATAAATGACACATGATGATGTTTAAAGTTGAATGCACCATCATGATCAGGTTATTTATTACTTATACATCAACCTGTCCTGCCCAATAGCTACCAGCATAATCACGGAATTTGATAAACAAAACAGGAATTGGACTGCGAGAACAGCGGCTGATCCAGAAACAAGACCCATTTATTACTATGTCAGGCAGGCTGTTGTCTCTTGGGAAACTCATGTAATCAACTGGCGGCACTCTCTATACTTGACTTGTCTAGTCTAAGTAAACTAAATGTTGCTGCTACTGTTAGTACTACTACTATTAGCCCTCCTGCTACATGTGTCATAACTATCATGTTAGGATGTTAAAGTTTGTCACAGTGAAACAAGAAAGACACACTTTCCACGCTGATTTGTTGCTGAGCAGGGCTTTTCTTTTGCATAATGACCCAACAGTTAAGTACTGCACGTTTGGTGAAGCAGACCTCATAGCTTTTTACACCAACAGTGTTTAGGCTAGCATGGGCAGTCACTATTGGCCTTGTGCTTACAGCAAACTGCTAACAGCATCTTGCCTAGTGCATATGAAATTTACTTACACTCCATATTAGTCTACAAGTTGAACATTCAGGGTAGGGTGAAAAGGTTGCATACATACTAGTACATAGGTTAAAATAAAAATATATATCCATGTGTTTCCACTTATATGTTGTCAGATAGATTCTTCCTGTTTGCCAGATTTCACACAGGATGCATTTCATTGTTACTATCTGAGATTGTAATTAGTGTATTCAGAAGCAGAATGCTGTCACAAACATTTTGAGGGGCAATTGTTATGAGGGGATATAAACCCTTTAAACCATTAGCATTGAACAACATTCTAGGTAAGAAAACTCGGAATAGGAAACTAAGCCAATTCTGACATTCTTGGAAGGCCCTTAACCTGGGTTAGATCAGTCCAGTGAATATAATGAAATACACTAACTATAAAATGAAATGACTGCGAAAGCAATCAAGCACAACTTTGGATCCACTGCTATATCCACATGAACAAAACCAATAGAAAATGGACTGGGATGTTACTATAGAACCACCTGTGTTCTCCTCCAGCTTCTACATATACTTGGCAACAACCTCACATGGATCTTTTAAGTATCCTTGTCATGCTTTTTGGAATGTTGTTCCATGGTACAACCAAGGTATATTGTAGATGCTGCAGTTTGTGTACAGTTTCTGTCTTATCAGTTTGGGAGTCAATGTCATCTCAGAAATGAACTTCATGTAGATTTGTACAGTAGAACTCTATTAACATAAAACAGAAGGGACCAGCCAAATCGTTGCAGCTAAACATGTGTTTTATCCATTAAAAGTGCATATGGCATTGGTTCTCCATGATGGCTTTAACAGCCTTCACAGGTTATAGCATTGTGTGTTGTCAGAGGTCACCGTCTGTTGTCATCATCCTTGATTAACACAGTATTCACCATGCACCTGACCTAATCTCTATGGGCCAGGTCATCACCAAAAAAGGGGAGGGAAAATTGCTACGGCACCAGCTTGTATTTTTCCCCTCTCTCCTTCATTTTTGTCCTCTCATGACAGCCCATCACACATCGTGTTATTAAAGGTTCCTTGAAACTCATCGGGTTAACTGTAAAATTTTACTTTCAAGCTTTGTTCATGCAAATTTTGTACCTCCACTTGCAGGGGATCCAAAGTTGTATCTGATTAATTTTGTGGCTACTCCCTTTTGCTGGTTACTTTATTAAGAAACAGCTGAGAACATTCCTTTACTTTCAGAGTGAGCTTGCTTGAGTGTAATCTACTTTATCTCCTTACAATGTAATGGCAATTATGCTCCAATAATCAATATATATAAACAAAGAAACATAATTCCTGTAACAAAAACATTAAACAAATATGATGCAGTCTTTCTCATCCACAATATTCAATTTGTTTATTAATTGTAATACTATAAAAGTGTAAATTACAACGGTTGTTTTCATTTTCTCTTCCCATCATCCTCACTCCCATTCCTAGAATCATCATATTTCTTTGTAACTTCCTGCAGCTCTTCTTCCACTTTCTTGACATCCTCTGTCAACTTGGTTTTGTCTCCCTCCTTTTGCAAATCCTTGATTTTCTGTGTTAAATAGTCAACCTGCGAAAAGGAAGAAAAATAGGGATTTTTAATGAGTCATATCTTGCATTACTAAGAAAAGCATACTGCAACACAGAATTTATATGCCCTGAAATTTTTGTTCATCTGTGTAAATCATTTATATCTGTCTCTAGCATTTATTGACCTAAGAGTAATCATGAGCTATTTCTTTACCGAACTTAGCTTATATTCCACAAAAGTAACATGGTTTCATTGATATCACGCTGTGTCATAAATAACCATTACTACTAATACTATTACCCTCAACGCCACACATGCTGTTATGGCACTAATCTTAAGCAGCATTGTTCTGACACAGTGCAATACAGTCAAAACTGCCTATTTCCAATCTGGATAATTACAAGTTCTGCTCAACTGCAACATTTTTTACACAGCAAAATACTATATTTCTATAAATGTCGTTGGATAATTGCAGCTCCTTTTCATAGCAAAATTTTCCATGCCCCAAAGAGTTGTGATTAAATAGATTTGACTGAGTGAAGCAATATGATCTATAGCACATACAATCCACTAACATTATAAATTTAAATACCACAAAAAAATCCAGTTCACGCCCTTGCCTATATACAGTTCCTAACACCCTATTTACAAAGTACCTGGGATGCTCCACTGGTCTTGGATTTAGTATAATTCACAACATCAACAGGGCTGATTTCACCCAACCATCTCTTTGAGATTTGTCAAATTTTTTTGGATGTAGTATTAATTTCACATAAAAGGTTCATTTAATAAACCTATTTGAGTATCTCCCTAGGAGATAGCAAAAGAGCAAACTAATAACCTTGGACATTTTAACCTGAAAATTGTAGACTCACCCTCTCCAAGTCCTTGAAAGACAACTCTCCTGAGCCACGCTCTGCAGGCTTGGGCTGTAAATATACATCAAATAAGGATTTACACTGCTGACTGGAGGAGGCTTAATGAGGTGTGAAGGGGCTGGAATTTTCAAGATCAAATGTGTTGCATGCATACTTAAAATTTCTTCTGTCAAAACACACTGGAAAAATCTCAGGATTGTACCAAATCAAACTGGACAAACCACATTCAAAACAGGGGTAATGTAATTCTTAGATCTGGAAACCACAAATTAAGTCAAATATGGGCAGTATATTATTTTCTCTTCAGAAGTGTAAACAGTTTTTCTTCAATGCCCGCATGCCTGCAGTAAGTTAAAGCTTTGATGAATCATTTTCATTACAGCAAGATATTATGACAAGGACAATACTGTAAACCAAGAGACTAAACTGCATCTGCAAAATTCAGCAGGAGGCATGCTCAAGCAAGCAAGTATTCAGGTCGTAACAAAAGAATTCTGATTACCTGGCTTGGATCTGGTTTCCAGCCAATAAAGTTGATAACTTGAAATGATGCTGGAATCCCTTTGTCATTTCCATACAGTTCTGTAAATGATAGAATAAGTTGCATGTAGATCACAAGCTTTTTTATGAACCCAATCTTCATCATTACTCTGTTCTGTCTGATTCTTCCTAAAAACCATGAAGCTTAATTCATTGGTTTATCATTTCTCAATAAATATACCTCTGCACACAAAGCTAAGGTAAACACATCTTCATCTAATTATGTTTAATATGCTGAGAAATTTAAGTGCAAGTTTTTAAAAATATTTTTTTTCCAAGACCAAATACATTCAAATATATACATTGAATATATTTTGTGTGGGAATGTGCACAGTCTCTCCCTTCACTAAGCCAAACTATATGCAACATTTTTTGCAACTTTCTTGTTCTTATGCACATGAGTTATCATAATATTAATTAGTTCACCTGAGATGAGTTACTTTATCTTACACCTATGCTACCTCATGTCATACCTTTGTAAATGGCAGCAGCTGCAATTAGAGTATCCCGATGAAGCTGTGGTTTCCTTGACCATGCACAATTATTTTCAGCCATACCTGTAGTAATAACAAGAGCTTCCATTATGATCTGGAGGGGGTGGCTCTAAACATGCTTGGACTGGTTCTGACCGGTAATTTCATGACAAATTCAGCATTAAACCTTCTTCATTCCAGAACACAGCTGAACTGACCTAATTTGATCTTGGATTAATCAGCTTTTTTTTCGTAATTCAACAGTAAATGAAGTTTAGTTTTTTTTTTTAACCTACTGTGAGTGCCAATCATACTGGACTTGCAATACAGTTTGGAGAATCATCCATCATGCTTATTTTAAAGCTACATAAAGAGCATACAAGCAATACTTCTTTGGACTTTGAAATGAAAAAAGAAGTCAAGACAAAACCTTTTGTGACTAGGACTAAACTGCAGTTGAGTGAACTGTGACAGTGGACCTCAAGTGAGTTGGCTGTATCCAACTTTAATGTATTAAGACATTGAATAATAAGACAAACGTACATTGAAAGCATGCACAATGTTATTAGATTTATGCCCTGGTGCATGGAAAAACTATACCTATTGTTGAAATATACATAACATTGAGGTGCACTAGAATAATGAAATATATAATAATTAAAAATACATGCATGTAAAATTCATACTTAGTAACAAGACAGACTTAATAAATAAGCACTTAAAAATCAAGGTTCTACTGTATTGTGAGAGGATAATAGGTCTAAATTTTTGTTCGTGGAGACTGAACACTGTAAAAACAAGCCAACAACGGATAGCAGACTATGCCCTACATAATGCAATTCATGGACTCTAAAATGTAAAGTCCAGATTTTTTTATCAAATCCTCTTGGCATGCCTGGAGTAAACAGCTTCACAGAGATGGTACAGTGCTGTCATCTTACAGAGAAAGATCATATGCATCCAAATCACAATTTTAAAGGAAGATGCACAAATGTTCCCATTTGGCCCCACTTCATTCAGTAATCTATAGTGATCACAATTTGCTCATAAACGATAAACACGATGAAAAGATCAACAGAGAACATTAAGTATAGGTGGCAGAGTAGTCTATGATGGAAGTCTTATATCATACCTTTAAGGTCATACATGAGCTCAAACATGGAGGGGTAATTGATGATTACTTCATCAATGTCCTGAAGAATTGAAAAGATGTATCATGATTTTATTATAATAATTACAGCATTTCAATGAGCACCTTTCAAACTACATGAATTATCCAAATTTCTACCACAAAAAGTTTAAAATGTTATTACAAACCACCACTTTACAAATCAAGTGGTATATGGTTAAAGAAACTATATTCATGGTAATCCTACAAAGACAACTGGTTATGAACCAACAACCACACCCAGAGAACTGCAGAACATTTATAAAACAATGACAGATGGCCAAAAAAAACAAATCACTTACAATGGTGAGCATTGTGAAACCAGCTCTTGTTAAGAGGTTCCCTAGGTCATTCACTGTGGTATATGGTGAAATGTGAGGGGCAAAACCCTGGGACAAAAGTTGGAGAAAAAGGCAACATGTCATTTTGAACACTTGTACACAAACTAATAATAAATATAAATGAAACAAATATTTACATGCTGTTTCTGATGTATTTTTTTCAAATGCCTGAATACTCTCATGGAAAGACTGGGGAAACTTTACAAGAACCTCTATCTATGGAATTTTCACATCAACTCCTTCACAACTCTGACCAAACTCCTTACACATAAATTCATACTGATTATTCTCACCACTACTCATGGTTTTGAAAGCTCTCTGCACTTATTATAAGATAACAAATTTTCATTATACTAAACTAATGTGTAAGTCCCTCTGACGTAAATAAATTTACCCCTTCTCGTTCAAGTTCTGCAAGCTGTAAGGAAACTCTCAGTTCATAAAGCGTATCTCCACCAAACACACTTCCGATCAGAGCACCATCATTTTTGAGAGCTTGGAGAATCTGTAATGAAAAAAATGTGTAAAAAGTAAAAGTCACACGATGGTGAGCTTTCAGTGACCTGTTCAGAAAGAATCAAATTTTGTCTGAAAACGCTTTCTTTGAATACTTTATACACTGCACTGGAATACAAACCCTTTATCTGCTGACTGAATTTCACCAGGAAACTTATATATAGTATTGATAAAACTCAACTGCAGTTAAAAGCTTTAAACAAGAAAGTGCCCGTGCTACCATCAAACATAAATGCTGTCTGTTATATCATATTACAGCTGCATCTCTCTACTCCACTGTGCTGATCTATTCCAGTGCTGCACTGGCGCTCTCTTCTTTGATTACCATGCTTGATGTTATGATCCCACCATCACTTAAAGCCTGAATGGGTGCAATATTTCCACAGGGATAAAATCTGGACTCATGTCTAAATAGTTTCTGTCAGTCTGGCTGAGATTGGAGACACTGAGAGAGCAGATAGATTGGCAGGAGATAACTAAGATTGGAGGAGTAGTGCAGATGGGAGAAAGTGAAATCTTAACGGTCCTTTGAGAATCTATGACTAAGAGAGTGATATGGCGGTTGGACTAAATGGGATAACATGAAACTATTCTCACAGCAAAAACGTACCTGCTTCAGACAGCTTGGAAGATCATTGACCCAGTGCAAACTGTGATAAGTAAACATACAGCAAAGTAACACTACAGACAATGGATCAAATTCAGAAACCAAACAAAGTCATTTACACAATAAACAAACAATAAGACAGAGATATTCACTCCTCATTATGCTATCCTCTCAAAAGTCACTGTCATAATAAACAAATTATAATAAATAGAATAAGCACTCTCTGTTACACTAGTTCCTTATCATCCATTTCAGGAAAATGCCAAATTCTCATAGGTCATAAGTCTCTCCTTCTTTCAACAGCTTCTGTCACTGTTTTGCTTCTTCTTTCCTATACAATTTATCATACCATTTAAGCATCTACTAACCTCAAATTACTGACTACCATATCAAGGGAACTGTTCTTGAATGGTATAAATTCTTCATCAGCTACTAGTTTCAATGTTGGTACTTCTGGTGATGATGCCGCTTGCTCCTGACAATAAGAAAAGTAATTACAAACCTCTCTTACTTTCAGAGAAGTAGTTAAATATTTTACCAACTTTCAGAGAAAGTTCTGTCTACAAGTTCTTGTCTTAAGTATAGGGTAATACTAGAATGAATGAGCTTAATTCAACAGCTTTCATTTTAGAAAATTAAATAGGCCTACTTCATAACAATTGTTAATATGACCTACCAAATATTACTGTATATATTACATTCCTTATCTGAAAAGTATCACTCACAAGGCATTTACAGGCATTATGGATGAAAATAATGCAAAAAAAAAAGTGATACTTCTAAAATAGAATAAGTGATGTGGGTGAGTCCAGTCAACTTTTGTCTGCTTACTGGCAACCCCATTCAAACACTAAAGTATAACCTGTGCATTAATTGCTGGTGGCTTACTGGAGTACTAACAGTAAGTACTATTATGACAGGTGTAGTGAATTTCATTCATTGTTGCCTCATCTTGCATTCTCAGTCACTTCATCAAACCACTTTCTCCTTATCAGACCATTTATAGTTCATAAAATTCACTTTTACATGCATTTTAATCATAGGTTGCAAAGTGTGCTTTTCCTCAAACTGCGGCTTCAAATATCTCTTTAACGAGTCGTTCTAGACTTTTTCTAATTATTATATCTGTTTTGTCTTCAAAAAATCTTTCGGGAAATGTATTATTTATATTCCATAAAATTTTATTATGCGAGTCATTGAACCGTAAAGTCGAAAAGCACAGATTTGCCATGCTTTATAGCTTAGTTGTAGGCTTGTAAATTTAGGAGCACTTGGGACTTTGTTTTAGTTAGATTGTCATGTTCTCCCCTTTATTTTGATTTATAATATGTCCAGGTAAAGTGTTCAGCCTTCAGTGCAGCTTCCCTTAAATGTTGATCTTTTCCACAAAAATGTGGCAGAGCCTGAAATTCTGGAGCATTAGTCGTAAAACAAAGTTTGCTGACGTCAGAGCTCTCCGACACATCCGCGCCCCGCTATATAAACCAGCCCCGTCTCTCACTCTGGGCTGGTCGGTAACTTTTCTCCCCACGAACGCTGCCTGGAAGCTGGACACTGCCTGCCGAGAACCATACATCGTATCTGCTGCATCACTTGACACAAGCATCAATAAATATTGAACAACAAGTCTTTGCCTTTGTGACATCATTCAACTACAACAACAACTGAGTTTACTACACAAGGTATTCCTACCACAAGTGAAGGGGATAAGTCACACTGATAGATGGTCTCCAGCATATCGCTGAACAAATGCTTCGTCAGGTGACCTCGTCCACATCCCAACTCCACTGCCACACCAAATTTTCTGAAACGGCAAACCATTTACATGCACAGACACTTTCAGATGGTAAGAATATATCTTTTAATATGCATAACATAAAAATTGTAAACTGATGAATATAGTGATGGTCAGTAGACACAAAATCCAATTACCAATTATATAAGTTTATAAGTTAAAAAAAAAAAGGTAAAAATCCAGTTTGCTCTTACACAAAATTGATATATCTACAAACTGTCTGAACAGGGTACTTCAGCACAGCTGTTCCTTACTACATCTCTTCTTTACCAAAGATCCACATAAACCACCCTTTTAGAATTCTGCATTAAACACACATTAAGACTTTTTTCCAAAGCAAAGAGGAAGAACAAGTCAGAGAGAAATACACTCCCATCTCTTACCTCTTTATATCGCAGATTCTGTCTGACATGCGATACCCAAACTGATAAAGAGAAATCATAGCATGGCGATAAAATTTCATTCACATTTCAAGAATGTCACTCCAAAATTCTGTAAGTACACTTTCACTGATACATAAGTTACCAGCTTATTTGGACTGTATAAGTTCATTCAAAATGAACTTAAGCTTGAAATCTGGACTCCATCAAGAGTCAAGTGTTACAATATTAATGAATAAAGAGAAATATTTGTGTTTAGAGAAGTTCACACTTCACGAGAGTGTTAAATAGAACATGGTTTGAGTTTGTTAATGAACCCTGCTGAAGAAGGAAACTACATCCCAACTCCCTTCAGGCCACTATAGTATGTCCTTGCCCATGAACGAAATAAATTTACCTCATCTCTGATGTAGTCATATATGCTAACATCTTGGCCATTCCCAACAGCAGCTCGCTCCCTCTGCATCCTTTTGGCCTTCCTGTCAAAAACATTCATAACTGTATCTTGCTGCCTTGTGCTTGCACATCGCCATAGCTGGGGTGTAGCAGGCTGGACCTTTCTCAATACTGGTGCAAAGAACTGCTGTGGATCCGATAACAAGCGAAATTTGCCTTGTGAGTACAACCTGACTGTAGTTACACAAGTAGGCAAGTTTGTGCATTTACAAGTGTATGAGCTAGTCCGAAAACATAACTGAAGAGCATTCATCTTCGAGGTTACTTTGCCACTGGACTAGGAATACTGATTAAGCTTTCTTTTCCCTTGTGACCAAGTAAAATACCTAGACATGCTCCACGCCAGGGGTAAAACGTCTGTTACCGGTTCGACGCACCATTTCACCCTTCAGAATACGAAAGTGAAACTAAACCGGAAGCGGAAATTATATTGAAAATTGGCATTCCTTATTTTACTAGGCTGAAAAAGTAAACTTGAACTGAAAAATATTTAAAAGAAAATCACAACCAGCTAAGGAGAACAGAGGCTGGGCTCTAAAGCTGCATGAATATGTACATGAAACATTGCAAGTTACTCGAAAATTATCTTTCCAATATGTTGCCATCTCATCTTTCATCCGAGTCCTCTCATATTGTATTATAGTCTATATATGGCGAAGTTGATGAGGGTCTTTGACGCCTATTGTTTTTTTTTCTCATTTGGCCCTATTAACATTTTGTGCTATTCTACATGTGCCACTGTGATTTCGGGAAATTTCTTCAATGGAGGTTTAGGTACTTCTTTTGCCCGATCTTTCAACGGGAAGAAAAAAGGGGGTCAAGGCCCAAAATTTTTCACAAATTAAATGTCTTGCGAAAAAGATCACCTCGAATTCAGATTTGGTCCCGAATTTTTCATTTGGCTGGTTTTGACCGCATGCGAATACTGTACATCGGCCTACACCTGAAACTTTAAAATTGGATGCTTTATATAGATCACAGGTCATTTTACACACTTCTACACACTGACACTGGCTGGCAGGGCCCCCAAAAAGGGGGATTTTATATCTTAGCCGACTGATTGGTTGTACATATTGAGTGATTTGTCACAAACCTGAAGCACAATATGATACAATGGAGATAATTGAAAGGGGAGGGGGCGGGGTGGAAGGGATGGTTATACATCACTTTAATATTAGTGCCAGTGTGGAGAAAACTGCAGATTACAATAGCTGGTTATATCATGGTATCTTATGCATACTTACCTCCATTTATTCATCATGAACTGCATCTCAAAATGTTTGTTATGCTACGGTGCCAACATCTTTATTTCCTGAGATGTCCCACCGAAATAACAGCGTTGCATAATTCTGGATTATACTGCATAACGTGCACTGCACATTGTGTGAGGTGAATTATGTATCTGAACTTTGTTAAAAAGTTAACCACAAAACATTGACACTAAGTTACTTGGATTTTAGTGACTGGTTAGACTTACTTGTAGACTTACTCGTAGGTTAGAACGTAAGTTATCAAAACAGGTTAGGTTATGAATTTTGAAGTTTGTCTAATGGTGAGCTGTGGGTTTGTGTGTGGGCAAAAAGACAGAGACAGAATATAAAATGTAGAATACAAGTGTTCTCACTTGCATAAGAAAAAAATTCAGACTCTACAAAGACATATCATTTTATTGTACAGTTCTAGCAACTTTTTGCACGCAACTGAATAATGAGGGGAAATTTGCAAAAGCATGAAAACATCTCAGAATTATCCATTGACATTACAGTGGATTTAAAAACAAAACAACTTTTATGTTATCATAAAAAAAACATAATGTATATATATAGCCAGTGAATGAAATAGAAGACAAATAAACAGCAAGGAATATTTCTAAGCTTGGGGAAAGTATACAAATAGGTGAGGAAAATGTACTATAACTGATGTAATAAGTATTTTATAGTAGACAAAATATCCAAACTGTTTAGATGCTTAACTGTGAAGCCTATATTTGTCTCAGTTTGTGAGGGCTTTTGTGGGTAGCAGAAAGACATGAAAGAGTTGAGACTAAAACTATAAATGAGTGGGAAATCAGGAAAGAAACTTTAGTAAGCTTTCTTAAAGCCTAAGGTAGCTCAAAGAAAGGACAGGGAGAAGTGAAAGGTCCATATACCGTGTTACTTTAATACTGAGGTTGATTCCAAAGAAATGACCTGTGTTGATGACTAAGATGGCTGACATTCCTGGTCTTTTTACAAATTATGTTCCTAGAAGTACAAGATCTAGGAACAAGGACTTGTAAAATATGTCAGGTGTGATAATCATGCATCGTTTTTATCTGTTAAATGCTTTAAGCTTTGCGGGGTTAATGTACTTTAGAAATGACATTTATTCTAATGTTGTTATATTTTGCCTTCTCCCAGCCCAGTAATTGCTGTCATGTTATAAAAGTGAAACTATGAACCCAGTAGTGCGAAAAGGTGTTCCTAACCAGGTCACTTACTTTCTAGGGTGCTGCTGCTGTAAGAGTTAAGTGATGCATGCATGATAGGACTGTGCCTTAGTTGTTATTTTCAGTTACTGTATCTACTAATGTGAGTACTTAAAATTCCGATATCACTGGTAGTCGAAACTGATACGGCGATGCCACATGTTAGCTACCAAGAACCATGGTCAAACCAAGTTTTGTCTGGGTATTCGAGAAAACAGTTGTCTCAGGCAGATACTGTCAAGTTTATGATGGCATAAGCCATGTACAGTATTAGACTAACTCTGCTTATAAAAGTGAATACTTCAGCTGAGAGTCTGCATCATCAGTACTAGTTATCAGTATTATCTAAAGGAATAGTCCTGGTGCATGAATCTAATTGCACCTCAATATGAAGTCTAAGAAAAGAAACATGATACTGTAGATAACAGACTTAACAGAGCAAGAGATTGAGAGAATACAAGAATAAACTGCAACATCCTAGCTTGTTTATGTAATTCATGTTTATTAATTGTGAAAGAAATGAATGAATATATGAGAAGTAAATTAAAAATAACATTACCAAATTTTGGTAACACAACAGTGAACATTATCATAAAAATCAAAGACAAATTGAGTGATAATATCATTATGAGAATTTACAGAATTTACATAAAGTAGTTGTAGACAGCAATCATATCTTGTTTAATTAACTTCTAAATGATAAAAAAGTGAAAATGATTAATAAGTCATATACTTCAGTCATCATGTCATATCATTATAAGAAATAACAGTGAAAGATAAGTAAAATGGATATCAGCTGCCTCCTTCTTACACACACGAATAGCTTGGTGAAATAATTAAAAATGACAATGTGAATGGTATGAATACTTACAGCAACTTTACCTTGCTGACACAAAGGAATATTTGACTGAAATCATAATTCATACACATGTATACTGACACAGTGAACCTCAGATCTAACGAGGTCACCGGGACTGACCTTCAGTCCTTGTTGAAGCCGAGGTCTTGTTGAACACAAGGTCTCTGTAAGTCATGTGAAAACTGGTCTATCTCTAGTGAGAACCTTTAGCTGAAAGGGTACTGAACTTAGCACTTCAAAAATTTGCTGATTGCTACCCTTGACTCCAGACACCATCGGCGTGACATTGTGAGCTGAAACATGTACCGATTTATTAAAAAAAAAAAAATTGTAGACAAAGCAGTGTAAATTTTGAGAAACGAAAAGTTTCAATCACCGTTTCTAAGTCTGTGATTCAAATTTCGCCTAGCGCAATGATTGGTCCCAACAAAAGGCTTGGCCTATCATCAGCCAAGCATATTAGGCCTATTTCATCGTTCCATTGTCAATTCCCCTCCCTTCCCCTCGCCCTTGCATTGCAGGGACTTCAAAGGCTTTAATTACTCTTCTGCTCCCTTCCGCTGATCGCCCAGATGGTCCTATCTCTTTCTTTCAGCCCCTCCCTCCCTACTGCGCTCCTTTGCACATGCAACTATTATCGGTAACCTTTCATGTTGACTCAGTCTTGTAAGTTGTAGACTGTTGTTAGCAATTGTTACATAAACCGTTGGGAGTTGTTCGCTGCTGACATTTTATTGCGGGTGAAAAGGATGTGCGACGACCTTACTTTAGGTCGATGACCTCGTTAGAGCCGAGGTTGCTAGTTTTTATATTCTTTGGATCATAGGTGCATTTACTATATTGCAAACAAGGGAAAAAAAACGGATTTTCATTTCCCTCGTTGAATGTGAGGTCTTGTTGAATCTGAGCTTGTCGTATTCAAAGTTCACTGTATTGGATTGTCAAGCCTGCTTTACTATAGTGATCCACAAACCATCTGCTGCATCAACCATGGATGGGACCCAGTCTGGGATTAAGAAACCTGGAAATTTTGTTGATTTCCCGGATACAGTGCTTTTGATAAAAAAAACCCAAAACAACTGTTTGCAGCAATGGTGAGAAACATCCCAATATCCCTTTAAGTAGATTCGGTTCCAACCTTGTTCAATACAGAAGCAGTTTTCTGTGCAAGTGTCTCTTTTTCTCTTCTTTCACCTTTACAACAGACACCCCATTAGAAGATACACTTATTATAATATCTACTTTTCAATGAAGTATGTACATAAGTCTTACTATGCCTTTCCTTTAGACAAAGACTTCATTAACGTAAATGAATACACGTAGTTTCACTAATTGCCTGCTTTCAAACAGATGAAAACTTTTGCATCTGTGAAATATAAAGAGTGAATTGTTAGAACTGAAAGTATCAACTCGTGACTGGCCAAAAAAGTTCATGACATATAAGCATAACAAGATATTAGAAAATGTGCCAAATACCTTAAAATTTGTTGAAAGATAGGCCATTTATAAAGAAAGTACAGTCTGAAGTTCTTTAACTGTTAAAACAAATGGAAACACAGCCTTATTATTTGAATGGATACTACACCATGAAAAGGCTGTATTTCCATCATTATAAATCACCATGATTATGAAATGAATTATCAAAATAATTCACAATAATTCGAAGTCTAAATATAAATTTTGATCAACCTGAAATGATCAAAAGTAGTTTCAGCCACTGCTGGTGAAATATGATAATAATTTTTCTTTTTAAAATATTCTGATTCTACAGAATACAGAAACAATAATTTAACAACTTCAGATTGAAAATCATGGGCATTACTCATCTAAATTGCCTGAGTAAAAATGAAAAGATACTACGCCGCACTCTTCATTCATGCTTAAGAAAACATTCAAATTAATCTTGTTGGTGAATAAATGCTGGAGCCATGGAATTTCTTCAGAACTAGCACCACACAATTCATCCGATTTTTCGCATAGTGACAAAACAGTGAAATCCTGATTTTTGAGGAGAGCAAATTAAAGATTTTCGTTTTTTGCAAAGGAATTAAGAATTTTTCTTATTTTTTTAATATCTCAAAAACTATAAATAGCAGCACACAGCACTTCTTCGAAGTTTCAGAGGTGTCGATACTATGTAATTTTAAAAACAGAAACCCAAAAATTGAGGTTTTCATCACTTTGCAAAAAATGTGATGATATGAAGCCATTCTTGGTCTTAAAACCGAAGTTGTCAAACAGTTATAACAATTCCAAACCAAAGGTTTGTCTTTGTTTAACAAAACTACCAAACCACGAAACAAAACACAATCTTGGAATGAAACTGTAATTTAACAGTTTTCAGTGTCACTTGAATTTTCCTTCTTGCACCAATCCTTCGTTGCGAAGATGACGCTCTGTCTGCATGTGAATGGCAAGAATCTGGGAGGTGGCAACAGTAACCTTGCAGAGCTCACAACAAACTGGCTTGCGCTGGTGGCTGAATGGTACAAAATGTAACAACATGAAACCAACATATTTTGTCATAAGATAGCAGGCTTTGATTAAAGTGTAATGTAGTACACTTTATGAAATGCATCACTCTCAAAGCCGTTTCCCATCTCAACAGCCATAAGACAACCTATCTGATTATCACTTTGGGATTCACAAAGTATTTTAAAAATATTGCATATCACTTTGAGGGCATATGTAAACAGTGGTTCGAATGAGAGCTACTGCTGCATATGCAGTCTACAGGTAGTAAATTGAGTATGTGATTCCAACAACAGAACTGGTTGATCATTCCTGTTTCTGGAGATGGGAATGTGACCTTGTCTAAATGACTAGAATGACAGTGACACCAATTCACAATCTAATGAATGTGAAATCTTACAGCTACAAAGCAGTGGGAGATACAGAACAGAACTTGGAAAGAAGTTTGCTATTTAGATGATGAGAACGACTACAAGACCAAAAGATCTGCTTGCAGCCATACATCTTGCACTGTGGTTACTACTAACAGTGGGCTAGAAAGCAAGTCTCATAGAAATTGTTTGAAGTCTAAGAACTCATCAGATTCATACAACAATGTTACACTCACTTTGCTTCACATAACCAATACCCACCTTGCTACTATTTTCCGCAGCTCGTCAAGATACTTGCGGTAGTACTCTGTGTTGTGACGACCTGTACTTGCTGGGTTTTCATCTTCTGCCAAGTAGATGCCATTGTGAAGTCTGAGTAGGTGGTGTGCATCTGCTTCTGTGTCTCTCATGTCATGGTGCAGCAGGTTATCTTGGTCAACCTGGTGACATAATCCAATGGATCAACATCCTACTCACTCTTTATAAAACACACAAATACCAAGAAAATGGACAGAAATAAGGCTACCTACTAATTTACTGTTTCCCAATGAGCCTCAACTGAATGGTAATCCTTAACAAAAAATTTTTAATTTTTTCAAAGGCTGTGAAACTAGTACAAATAGAAGTGGTGTTCTAGTCTCAAATGTTTACAATCAAGGAATTTCAAAAGCTAAGCCCTAGTAGTCTGAAGGCATTTATCAGGTAAATTCAAGCCTTCAAATGACCCTTTGAACCCACAAGATCAATATTTCAGTCTGTCCTTCAAAGTATGTACAGTGGAACCCCCTTAAGTGCGACACGCGTGAGCGGGACGCCCGCTTAAGTGAGACAAATGCGTGGGGAACAGAATTTTTGCTATTTAAATCTATACATGTGAGCGGGTTGGCAACCCGCTTAAGCGAGACGACTTGCAGCCAGATTTCCATTATATACACACTGTTTTTTGACAGGAATGCTGCAAATTGTCACTATCGTACTGTGTCTCGTACCTTTGCCCATCAGCTGAAAACCTGAGAGCTACAAAGAAGCTTGTACCGACGGCCCTGATCACCCCCTCTTACGTTACGTGAGAAGTGATTGACACAACCTCCCCATAGCTTCTGTCGGGCAGTTGACCCTTCGGCGCACGCATGGACGAATCAGAGTGGACATCCTAGTCGCTGATCATTTAACCCGCGCAAGCATCAACGGATCAGGATTAAGTGAGCCCCGCCCCGTCAGCCACACTTTATCCTTTCTTCAGCTTACGCGGTGATTGACACTTACGAGCCTTACCTGCGCTATTGCACAACACTCAGCCAGGGTGTCGGTCACATAGGCATGACCATCATTCGCATTGCGTAAAGGCTTTTTGACACACGCCGCTCGCGTCGCGCTCTGGCCAGATGTGGAGCGAGAAGTGTGACGCTTATCTTTGCCGGTGTTTACGATCATGCAAATTTGATCCCAAATTATTTCTGATCACTTGAATGGGAAAGGGGGGGGGGGCGGCGAACATCTCGACTTCAGAGATGTTAGACCTTTCATATTCTCTCCAGTTTTATTTTAACATGTATTCTTTCTTTCCCTCTGATGTAGACATGTCCTGGTCTGTAAAAGAAATTGTTTTTTAATTTTCAAAGGAGAATGGTGAGAAGGCTTAGGTGCTTCTTTGAAACCAACCAAAAATCCCATCCCCGCAAAGAATAATGTTCTGCAAGTCTACTGAAAATGCAGTTAGACTGCAATAAGTATATTTTAAACAGTACAGATACAATTTAAATCTGACTCCATTGTCACACCTCACTAGCAACAAGTAATGATTATCCCTTAACTTGAATAAAACGCACAAAATAGCTAAGAAATCACTTTATAATGGATAGTCCGCCTAAGCGGGACTCCCGCTTAAGGGGGACGATTCGTTGGGAACGGAGCCGTCCCGCTTATGCGGGTTCCACTGTACCTCAATAGACTGAAAAATGAGGCTGACACTTCAATCTATAGCATTCGTTGGTTCATACATGCCTTTGTCCAAGAACTCAGTAGAATTAAGATTTTTACATTGTGGAGGATGTGAAATGTTAGGGTGGGTTAACAAATTACAATAGCCGTATTACACAATCTGAACTCAATAGTTTTCTGTCAAACAGTTCCAAAACAAAATAAGGCTAAATTTTATATGTGCCCTGGCATCATTATGACTGCTCAAATCAATATGAAACTTGCTATGCATCTTCCTTTTGCTCTGAACATGTTCCTTTTATAGGTTTCAGAGATTTTATTGACATCTTAGTATTTTTAAAAATTAATTTCTTTCATGGATGGCCATCCAGTTTTCATCCCATGCGGCCTTAAAATAGTCCAGGAAGCATATTTTATGAGAAGTGGATAAAGCTAGATTTCATTGGCTGACAAAAATAGCATTTGGTATTTCATGCTTGCCAGTGAAGTGTCCCAGTCTACACATCCCAAAGTAGAAAGGATGGCTTTATAAACCAAATTCCTCAAATTGAACTTCTTACAAAGGGTCGTAGATGTTAAGAAAAAAAACAAAGAAAATATCATGTTTTCTTACACTTAACCAATGTGTCTGAACACAGTATTTACTATACAAAGGGTAGTGTTAATGCAGGTAGATGTGATCTAGCAAACGCCTCCATACAAATACAGTACAAATATGCCCGCAAAGTCTGAGAGTGCTTTAGCTAAAATAGAAAAGATCTGTATACGGCATTAATGAAATTGTCTGTTGCCCAACTGATACAAACTGAAGCATACATGTGCAACCATTTCCAGTTCTGATAGTATATGCAGATATTTCATGGCGGGTAGTCACATGATATCTCACCTGGTTCCATTCATACAGCTTATGAAAACTTGTTGGTTGTACTGGTTTTCTTGGTTTCTTCAATAAGCTGAAAATATTTAAAAGAAATGAAGAATTATGCTGCATAAACTGAGAACATTTATGTGAAACTGGTATTTCACCCACATAACTGAACTGTAATCTAAACTGGCTCCACTACTGCATGTGATGCTGTAGGTCTACATGAATCATAGTTTAAAAATAATATTATATGCACTGTCAGCATTCAAAAGCAGCGTCCCAGCAGTTGTCAAACAATTTGTTGTCAGTGGGAACGGGTTTAAACAGTCATGCTAGAATTAAAAAGCTGGAGTTTTTATTCTTCTCATTGTTATACTGATAGTCAGATCTAAAGTGGGGGAACAGTGAACAGGTCCTGGTGCTTTATTTGTATTGGAGATTCACTGCAATTTTAAGATGTGTTGCAGAAAATACTAAAGATGACAAAAACTGTGGGAGGTCAGTCAAAATTAATGGTAACCTATATCTAGCAACCTCAATGGAACCACTCACTTGAGCAAATCTTGTCTAGCCTTCTCCTGAATGCGGACAAAAGCATCTTCTCCCCAGCTTGCCATCGTGTCCTCAGTTCCAATAGCAATGTTGATAGCCATCCGCACTTGGTTGATCTGGACAGCAAAAGACATCATAAAGAACACTGTAGTAAATTCTACACATTAAACAGCATTATACAGTCACCAAAATGGACAAATTTAATAAAATGACACTTGCTCACTGCAAATGCAAGCCTGCGGCAACTCCAGATCACCCTGTTTCTCTTCTCCTCCACCACCCTCAATAAACAAAAGAAATCAAAAGGTTAGTTTCATGATAATATGCAAACATTATTTCTTGCTCAAACCCATCTAAAAATTTATCTGCAAAATTCTTCACAAAACCATAAACACAGCACATGGAAGATATGCAGCTACCATACGCTGTGTTCTAAAGTTTGCCATGGCAACATTACTGTAATCTATCAACATATATCTATAAAGGCACCTGTCTTTGCAAAACTGTGCCAGGCAACATGGCTAACTCAGACCCTGGAATACAGGTCTGTTGACTTGTTTGAAATTCAAATACCTGTAATTGTTAAGAAATGCCTAAAGAATCTACATATAATTGTTCCTGTAACAACAGTGGCTAAGCATTGTTTGTACCCAGCTCTAAAAATAATGAACTGGGTTTTCTGTCTGCATCTAGTTCTCTGACTATATGCGGGATCCCTTTTGATTGAATCTTACCTATAAATAGCCACACTGAAACTTGTTATAACAGACACAGCAGACATTATAAGCTCAGAGCTGCCAACCTCCAAAACTGGATTTTCATATTCCAGGCATCAAAAATTCATATTCTGACCCTGATCTTCATACTCACACTGGTGCAGAAAAATAATCTCGCGAAACTTAAATGAATGTCTCCTTTTAGCTGTTTAGTCATACTTTTAGGCTTGTAGATAGCTACTGTTTTCGTATCACACTAAAAAGCTTTTCTTCAGCTTTAAACTGAGGTAATGGGAGTCACTCACTGTGGTAAAATAATATACTTGACTATCAACACATATTCCTGTATTCTAAGTGCTTTTTTGATTAGGCAAATTCTTGCTTTTAACTAAAAAAAAAATCCCCCTTCCTTTAAAATTAAAAAGAGAAACCAAAAACTGATAAGATATGTAAGATACTGGCAATAATAACACAAGAACGCCCTCATTTTGTAAGACAAATTTATACTGTACAAAAGAAACTTGTTCATCACATAATTGCTGCTAAGCTTGAAATTCAAGACCATCAGAGGACAGACTGTAGCACTTTACCATGACCACTAGGAAAATTAAATCATTTATATCCTGCTAAAATGTTGATGTCACCAGAGACCTTGAACTGCATTAATAGCAGTAATTGTACCCAAGTGTAAAATGCTCACATTCATATCTTAAATTGCTCTCAGTCTCAGATTTAAGCATGTCATCTGCTGGTAGAGCAGGAAAGAGAAATCCATCTAGTCTAGAGCTAGCCCTAAACTTTCCAAACTGGGGCTTTGAAAGCGGCTCTGTCAGGCCTACTAGATCTAGTCTAGTAGTACAGTAAAGGTCATTAACCTTGGCCCTAAAGCCAACACTATTATAGTAGTACACTATGCTCATCCCAAATGTAGGTCATCTAATGCCCTGAGGGCCTACAGTATACACTCACAACAGACCAAATTATGAAACAGCATACACAGGTAATGTGTAGGCACTCTCTATATGTGAGCAGGTGAAAGCTTACTATTGGTCATACCACCCCCCCCCCCCTTCTTCAGTCCTCCTGAGTAACAACTCTTTTTATCCCCTTTAGTAACAGCCCTCCCTCAATTAGTCCTCTCCCCCTTGCTTTACTGTCTCCCCCTGATCATCGTTTGCCTCAGTTACGCCACAGTGCACATGGCCTGTGTTTCGTTTGACCATCTCGGACTCATGGTCATTGCGTCATGGCGCGGCTAGCGTGGGGTGTTCGGTTCTTTGGTTTGATTGGCTTTAATTTTAAAATTGTTAGTGGTTATGCATTCCCGGTCTTGGAGGGGTGGCCAACCTCTAGGACTGGGGCAGTGCGTGGCCAGCTAGCGATGAGGAAGCCGCTCTCCAAAGAGCTGGAACACCCGTCGTCCGCCACGCCTTGACAAGTTATACTTGAGAAAAAGAGTACGGACTGCATTGGCACCGTTTGGTCTGCACGGTTGGTTTGGTTTGCACGTTTGTTTTGCACTGGAAGGAAACATTAATAGTAATAAATTTCAGATTGTGTACCGTGAATGTGTGAAACGGACGTGTTTCTCAATTTCTTGCTGGAGTGAACTTCTGTCTGTCTTCATTGTGACTGTGACTGGGGTGCTTGACTCTCTTTCAAGCCTCATACCCTAATAATAATATAGGGACTTATTTACCACCATCATCATCACCCCAGCGTTGCGTGGGACCTGTCTGTATCTACCACCTTTATGCCCCCACCCCTCACAAATATATGGCACAATGCATACGCATGATGGGATTCGTCGGCATCAAAGTAAAGCCCCAAACGTTGCAAGGTTATCTGGAGATGGGTTAATGAACAATCGCACAAAGCCTCCTGTGATGACTGGTATCTTTGTAAGAGACTTCTAGTTTCAACTAAACTTCTTCTGGATCTAGCAATTTTGGTATGCGGCCGGCAAATAGGCCTAGCATACACGCCAAACGGTGCCGGCGAAAGCGAAACTAAGAAACGCGCGTCAGCATCAATACTGCTGTGTACTCTACGGCAAAACGGAATGCCAGTACTGTACTGTACCCTACGATTTTCAATCGTTTGTTGTGAGACTCGAGTACTTGTACTCATGACTAAAACAGCCCATTTTGATGATTTTCAGTACAAGAAAGCTCTTTAAGCGCCCGACTTCGTTGCGGAAGGCATTCACGGTATTCTTTTTCATACTGACAGTCGATTTTCGTATTTTTAAGAGTACGATTTGTATTTTCGTACTGAGGTCAGATTTTTGTATGAAATACGAAAATTTTGTACTGGTTGGCAGCTCAGTAAGCTATAACATTCTAATGATTAAGGACATTTCTGATGTACCGGCATTTCTAAAAGAAAGCGTATTGGAAAGCTAAAAGCTAAAAATTCTGATGGAACCAACCATGAGAACGTCCTCTGTCTCAAAATCTGTTTCAAAGCTGAGTTCAATGTCATGGTCAGGGAGAATGGACAACCCATCCTCATCAAAGCCCAGACCACAAATAGCCCCAATGTAACGTTCTCGCTTTGGATCAGCTCTGTGAGAAAGATGAAATCATGATATCTATAATGTCTTGAGTTCAATGCTGTAAAGCTGAATAAAATAAGTATATAATGAAGTGTAAAACAAAACGAAAATCACTGTATACAGTAGAAGCCTGATGACATGAAACTGAAAGGACTGGTCAAATCACAGATGGTTCAGCAAGTTTTGTGTTATCCATTTACAGTATAATATAAGGGGAGATGATAGTCTGAATGATAGTTGCGAGTGTCGAGTTCGGTATGTTGTGCTTTTGAGCAATTTCAGATTTTCAGCATGTTTTTTTTGTCAGCTTCTTTAAGTAGTTGCATTTTAATGTCAAGGACTATCATGTATGTTATAGTCGTTAAAAGTGAAGCATAAAAAAATATGATAAGAATGGTCTGAGCACTGTGATAATGTGGAGGTGTTCTAGAAAAAACACTCAAAGGACACTCACCGCATACATGGCCAGTCACAACAAGGCATAGCATATGTAGGCCTTACACTAATAAAACCAATCCAGGATGGTGTCAGTGTCAGTAAGAAAAGTAATAGAAAGTAAGTATACAATGTATTGTTTTTAGAAGGCAGTCTTGACTGGTGTTAAACCTTTTCCGTGGTCAAGAAAAGATGCAATAATCACCAAATATATTTAAGCAATGCAAATAACAAAAAAATTAATTTATAATCAAATTGACATCTCTGTAAAGTTAACTTGACTGAGATTTAAAGCACCTGTATTCTGCATAAGGTGCAAAGAGCAGTGTAACCAATGCTGGCAAGCCTGGAATCTGTGGCATTATGGTCGTGTCTCTGGCCACCATGCTGTTGCCTGCAGGATTCAGACCTATAAAGCTAGCGACCATCAGACGGCTGAATTTATTCTGGGGATCATCATCCACTGCCACAGAGTTGACACTTTCAGGGTCCACTCTCACCACCCTTCAAAGAAAGGAAGACAGTGTACCATTAACTTTAAATTTACATTCATAACTATTAGGAAGAAATACTGAAATATTGTGAAATATGTTGTCCTGTTCTTGTACATTTTAAATGCCAGTTATGAAAGAGGCATATAATTCATATGAAACAATTTAAAAGGTTCTGCGAAGTTTGTAATAATCATGTTTCACTGTAATCAAAAGTGAAATGTTGAGAGAAAAAAAATACTATAATTTCAGTGACATTAGGTGCTAGAAGAACATTTATAGATATAGAGATAATATAAAGAGATGGAACAGGAATGCTGCATTCCTATTTAAGGGATAACTAATTATTCATTAAATCAAAGGTTACTTCGCTGTATAACAACTCTCATCCACTCAGTCTTGAAATGAATTAGCTAAGCAGGATAAAGCTTTAAACTCTATGTCAAGCTCTTCAAGAATACAAATCTGGCAGAGATTCACAGCGATAAACCACATACCTCTGTCTGCCACTAAGAGTAATACTGCTGAACTTCATCTCCAATGGATTTGTTGGACCAGAGAGGAATATCTGTAATAAAAGTTTACAACATTTATATACCTGGTTACCAAAATAAAAAAAAACTGTTCCCATTCTGAGATAAATATACATAAAAAATTGACCAGCAACAAGTTCAAAGTGCACCTTCAGTATATTATCTTATTTGTTAGCCACACACAGGCTTTCATGCATCTATTGCATGTAAATAGACATATAGGTGATGATACAAACCTCATTGAAAACTGCCTCTTTATTAGTTTTATTTTCACAACTTACCTTTTTGCCTTTACGCCTGGATCCCCCTTGCTTCCCGTCACCTGAAGATGAGGGTACACTGACTTGAAGCCAAGAATCTGGCTGAGCAGCACTGGCCTCTCCCCTTTTCTGGCTTTCTCTCCACTCGTGATTTTGCTAGAAAGCATATCAGGCAAAGCGACTGTATTACTCTAAGTTTTACAAACTGCAAAGCCCAGAACACAAACCATAATATCTTGAGTAAGTTGTTCAAATAAGATGGGATGAGGATGGGCAAGTTTTGAAATATGACCTGCCATTCACAGCAGTGGACATACCACACTGCCTAAATACTGTATGAGGTAACAAATAAAATTCAGGCTCACAAGGCACAGGCAAACTGTATCATATATGGGGTGTATCAGTGATATTCGTTTATAGGATGCAAATATTCTACTTCTTCTTGAACAGAGATACTCCTGTTGAATATTCATGCATAAATTAGTTCCACCGTGAGCCTTTTGTTAGATTTTCCAGTAAAAATGCATAGTCTAAAAAGTATGTGTGAAATGTTTCTCACCACACAATCAGGCTATTTTAGAGAAGAATATAAAGACATCAAATGACATGAAGAAACCTCAGATTCATGATATATATTTCAATGTGAAGTTTTGCAGAACCTAGAATCAGAATGGTGCTCCCTGAAGCCATCTGACTGTCACCAATGTTATTTAGCTCTGACAATCCTTGCTTACCTGGGAAAGGAAAGATTCCTCGGCCTTGTCTGCAAATCCCTGACTGACTAGCTCTTCATTGAAGCAAACTTCTTGACCATTAGGGAACCTGGCCACTAGTTCAACCCGAACAGCATTACTGACCACAGAGTAGACCTACATAAAAACAGTTGTATGATTTCACTGAAGCACTGCATTATGAATCCATTGTAACACTAGTTCTAATTGTATATCACTGAATACTAATCTGGAGAGATTAAGACCAAATTGTGCACACAACCATGCAGGATTGCAATTTCAGGACCTATTTTTGAAAATTGACATACACAAAAAAAGTAATGAAGCAGTGGTATTGAAATCTTGATAGCTCAAATTTAACATCTGAAACTATGAAATACAAAAAGATTCATTTTTTATATTCATTACTTTTTGTACTATAAAATTAGGAAAAATTTAGAAAAAAGTTCTTGATAAAAAAATGGCCACTTTTCAATATGCCTGCCATGCTCATAGTTACCGCAATTTTTTTTGTTGTGACCTTATTTTCACGTCTAGGAGTGAATAAGTGTCACTGAAATCTAAACTTAAGCAGTCCATCACGATGCGCTCGTGACAAAGAACCAAAAACATCAGAAAATAGATCATGTGGATGGCCTCTCAAGCGATGTTTTTTTTTTCCTCTGTACTATTCCACCTTCCGGTCTTATCAAAAAAAAAAAAAAATGGGTTGGAATGGAGCTAAAGAATAAAACCATGTTCATGATGATTTCTGAGTGTTTTGCATGGTTTGGAGGGAATGCGAGGCCAAGAAATGGTTGCTTAAATTGTCCCCAGGGAATTTTTTCCAAACCGCAACATTTGAGGGAATAGTTGTAAGAGAGTTAAAACTTCAATTACCTGAGCATACAAAGTCTTATTCAGTGTCCAGCTCCTGAAGAGGGCGGTCGCTCGTGTACTCCATACTCCTTCAGCACAGAGCACATTAGAGGGTCGAATCCCACTGAGGTAAAACTCAACAGCCTATTCAGAGATTCAGAACAAATAAAATAAGTGTTAGAGAGACTGTGAGAATGACAAATTGCTAATATTAGAAAATCAGAGGAAAAAAGACATCCTCCATTACAGCAATGAATATCACTAGCAGCAGAGATCATACGTCCTATAAATTTCATAGCCATTCTCCAGAAGGTGAAAACAAATCTGAAGATAAGCAATTTTAATTACCCAACTTCTCATAAATTTTCTTAAGAAGATGAAGTGCAATGACTGCATAACAAACATCTAGACATACTGATGATAAAACTCACAATTTCTGTGAGTTCCTGGATACAATAATTTCACTAGGAGGATTTCAGTGAAGGCCATAATAAAACTTGGGAATCCAGTTCTACACGAATCTATACAAATACAAATCTATACACAAATGATTTTTACCAAAAAAGGCTGGCTCTGACATTCTAGAGGTAAAGCCCTAAGATGGTCAACATGGATCTCTTCTGTGTTGCCATAGTCCACAAAGAAAACCTGTTGTGAATATGAAAAGGATATTACTGAATAAACACACAATGTCTGAGTACACTCAGCTAACTACAGCATTTCTTGGCTGAAGGTTTAATTTACTCTTAAGAGCCATGTATGCATATTAAAATCACAAAACAGAAATACTTCCATGTGAAGAGTATGGGCATCAGTCAAATATATTTCCATGACTCATGTGGCACAACTTAAAATTTGCAGTTTTTCCATGTCATATTTTTAACAGGCGAGAACTATCAATTCTTAAGACTTCTGGCTTGCCTGTCAACTATAACAAAATTTCTGTCCAGTATGAATAAACCATTTCTCTCCCTATCCATCATAGCTATGGGGTCTGTGAAATGTGAATAGACCAGTATTTCAGAATTCAAATAAGAGGCTGAGTTGTAGCTTAAAATGGTTCACCACAAGTCATGCCATTTCATTCACACTAACCACATACAATGCTGCATGCCACTGGCCCAAAATACTCACCACTGCCTTCATCACAACTCTTGCACCAACAGTGCGAACATTCAAGACTTCTTCAACTCTAGCCCGGTAGAAGTGCTCTGTTATATCTTGGTAGGGTGCTGCCACCAAACTTCCAGGCAACAAGGAGTGAGCAAGAGGCTGGGGTAGGAGCATGGGAAGAACAAATGATGGCAAACAGCAAAAGTCTACAAGTATTGACACTCTTTCAATTTTCAGGTTCAAGGATGGAGAAGACACTGTGATTTAATGGCACCCCTACAGGTTTACAGATGATCTGCTGCTTGTGACTATGGAGCATATTAACCCTGAGAATATCCTTTAGGACTGCCCTGTCAACACGTAACAGATACAGGAGGTGAGGGCTGAGAGAGCATTGCACATACAATAATATTCATACAATAAAACATGAAGACCCGAAGAGGCCTCTTGCATATTGTCCATTATTTTGTGTAGACTGAACATAATATTCAGTACAGTAAAACCTGTCTTCTGTGGTCCCTCTGACAAGTGACCCCCTCCAATCTACGGACACCTTTACTGTTCACTGACCGTTTTTACACTGAAACCAACCTCTGATCAGCAGCTCGCTCTGATCGCGAGGCGCGGACACCTATCAAAGAGTCATCTCTCATTGTGACGAGCTTCCACGTGTGCCCTAAGGATTTCCCAAGTCTGAAAGCGCAAGTCCAACAATCACCGCTAAGACCTACATCAAAGAGCAGAGGGTATAGTACGGTGATGGTGGTGGTGGGGAGATGAGGGTGGAAGAAGACCAAGTCTCGTGTATGCCTACCACAGACGTAACACTGGTTGTACAATATTAGACCTACGAAGCCCACATTGCCCCCTCATTATTGGCGGTGTTGTACTCGCGGGAGTAGGACAACTCGCCGCAGTTGGTTACGCAATACTACACTTCACCCTGGATGTGGTGTCCATTATTGATCCGAAGGTTCATTTTCGCTCTAACTAACAACATTAATTGGCTGGGACTGACGCAGTAATGACATTGGCCTAGCGTGAAAGGATGGTCATTGGCGACGACGGCGACTATTTAAAACCACGTGGCAAGGCCGTTAAACTTCGGTTTCTTTGCAATCAGACGGTCCCCAATCAGAATCAAGAGGATTAATATTTCAAAGGGATCAAAGATAAATTCCCGTCCATCCTATGCGAGGCCAAGATGGTCAAGGGATTGAGGATTATGGCACAGTTTGCAAAGTTTGAAGCTAAATTGAAGTTGTTTGTTATGCATTTATAATTAATAAAATCAACCTCCTTTTTCATACATTATTTCATATTATAATGTTTTATTCTAATATACAGTGGAACCCGCTTAAGCGGGAAGGCTCCGTTCCCGACGAATCGCCCCTCATAAGCGGGCGTCCCGCTTAGGCGGACTATCTATTATAAAGTGATTTCTTAGCTATTTTGTGCATTTCATTCAAGTTAAGGGATCTCATTACTTGTTGCTAGTGAGGTGTGACAACGGAGTCAGATTTAAATTGTATCTGTACAGTTTAAAATATACCTATTGCAGCCTAACTGCATTTTCAGTAGACTTGCAGAGCATATTATTAGTCATTCTTTGCGGGGAACGGAATTTTAGGTTGGTTTCAAAGAAGCAATTAAGCCTTCTCACCACTCTTCTTTGAAAATTTAAAAACAATTTCTTTTAAAGACCAGGACATGTCTACATCAGAGGGAGAAAAATAATACATGTTAAAATAAAACTGGAGAGAATATGAAAGGTCTAACATCTCTGAAGTCGAGATGTTAGCCGGCCCCCATTCAAGTGATCAAAAATAATTTGGGATCAAATTTACATGATCGTAAACACCGGCAAAGATAAGCGTCACACTTCTCGCTCCACATCTGGCCAGAGCGCGACGTGAGCGGCTTGTGTCATACAGATTTTACGCAACACGAATGATGGTCATGCCTATGTGAATGAAACCCTGGCTGAGTGTTGTGCAATAGCGCAGGTAAGGCTCGTAAGTGTCAATCACTGCCTAACTGAAGAAAGGATAAAGTGTGGCTGACAGGGGGCGGGGCTTACTTAATCTTGATCCGTTGATGCTTGCGCGGATTAAATGACCAGCGGCTAGGATGTCCGCTCTGATTCGTCCATGCGTGCGCAATAGGGTCAACTGCCTGACAGAAGGCTATGGGGAGGTAGTGTCAATCACTTCTCACTTAACGTAAGGGGGGCAATCAGGGCCGTCGGTATAAGCTTCTTTGTAGCTCTCAGGTTTTCAGCTGATTGGCACAGGTAAACAAGCACTGAGACATAGTACGATAGTGACAATTTGCAGCATTCCTGTCAAAAACAGCGTGTATATTACGGAGGTCTGGCTCCAAGTCGTCTCGCTTAAGCGGGTTGCCGTCTCGCTCACATGTATATATTTAAATAGCAAAAATTCCGTTCCCCAGGCATTCGTCTCACTTAAGCGGGCGTCCCGCTCTCGCGTGTCTCGCTTAAGCGAGTTCCACTGTACATGCTTTCAGCATACACTTAATCCTAATCGTAATAGCCTCTCACACGCGAGTAAAGTGAACAGGGCGGACCGTAACGTTTCCCCGACAAAATGTCTAAACTATGCTTGGAGTGAAAGTGGACCATCAAATTGGCCTACCTGGATAACTCGGACCCATTGCATTGCGTAAGTGTTACGAACTGCGGCGAGTTGTCTTCCACCGGTGATCGCAACTACCGACTAGTGTAGCCAACACCGGACAGCTTATTCTGTGCTTTCAAAATGCCGGGGTTCGAGACAAGTTCAGTTACAGTGGCGCGTTAAGGTGCCTGACAGCGGTGAGTTTAGTTGTTGAGGCAAAGTCCATGCAGGGTCATAAAGCGAAGCGAATCTGCCGTCAGAAGATGCCTTCTTCGGCAGACAGTAAAATACACAGAAGGAAAAGACCCCACAAATAACATTAATCTAGCTTTAGAAGTAAAGAAAAGAAAGTCAAGGAAAAGAAAAAACTTCTGTGATTAGGAATAAAGTGCAGCAAAGTGACTGGTAGGCCTAACAGTGTTCTCTGCTGAGAAGAACACGTGTGACTTTGAAATGACCTGAAAGCAAGTCCCAAATGGAAATGCAAGTTGAGGAGAAAAAAATCCAGTAAGCCACCCACGCAGGTTCTTTAGTAGAAATTATGCTTTTCTTCTCTCTTGCCTGAACGCACCCAGACAAACCGGCGCCACAAGATGAGTAGTACTCACTGTTCACGCCTAGCAACCAAAATACAACAACAAAAAAGATGAAGATGCAGGGGTGGAGGGGAGAGGTAGCCTACACCTACACAGTGTCCCGTAATTGTTATTATACTCTAAGCAAGCGAGAAGGACAATCACTTTTTATTCCTAATGAACGGACAAGGTTGTAATATTGCTGTGTGACTGTCTGTGACTGGGTTCTCTATTGGGGGAACGGAATAAGTATATATCCTAAGTCAGGATTTCATCCACTGTTTGAGGGATTTTTAAAACACACTGATCACACAAACTTACAGACTGTCAATAAGACAACCGATATGCCCCAGTTATAAGCTTACTACTCTGCTATTTCTATTACCAAGAGCTTTTTTGTTTTCTTTTACAAACATTGAGGGATAAACAGATGTAGTTAAATGACTGTAAATGGCTTCCAATGTGCTGTAATAATTCAAGTAGTGAAAGAGTATTTTCAAATGTCTGGTCTTTAAATACTGTACATGCAGTTTGTATCTGCACCATCATATTTGCCTCATGATTTGAGGCTCATAGTTTGTGATATGCTTTTCAAGTATAAGCCATAGGCGACACTGTTTACCTTAGTGTACTTGGAGAACCCAACCCTCCCTGCGATGAAGGACCACCTGTGATGTAGGGACACTTATCTGATTTCCATTCAGTGTCCCTACATCACAGGTTTTACTGTATTGTCAACACTGAGCATAGAAAAAAAAAACTGAACAATATGCCATTAGGAGTAATTAGTTACTGTTACTGAAGTGCTACCATAACCTAAGAGAGTTATTTTCCAGACTGTCATGAAAATGTTGCCCTGGTAATCTTCTCCTAGCAATTGTTATGGACAATTTTAAAATCTGAATGGCAGTGACAGAAGATTTATTATGATGCCATTATCATTAGCTGAAATATGTTTAAAAACACAACAACCATAACACAGTATCAGTTAAGTCTCATATACTCACTCTCAGAGGCATGTTGGAATTGTTCAGGATGGCCTGGATCTGGGTCAGTAAACTTCCTGTGTGAGCATCATCACACTGACCCCAGAAGTGACCACATTCAATCACCTATTTTATTATAAGATTCATATGTTAAGTGCATTGTAGATGGCAGAAACTTGTCTTTTGTCTGTGATACAAACATAAGCAGTAATGAACACTATTGAAACTTACTAAGATGACAAAGAGGACTTGGCAATTTATTGTGAGGGCCTCAACATGCCTGTATTCTAACTTCACGATTTAGCTCAAATGAGGAATTTTGTGACTGCAAAATATTTTTTAGTTAATTATGCAATATTCATCAAGTACTGCATGATGAATTTCATTTCGAAATTCAGTAATCTTTGTTCAAAGCAAACCAAAAATAAATTTTTTGCACTTTGGATACTGGCCTCATAAGTTTTAAGATTCACAGTTGATAATACAAGTAAGAGTTAAAGCACACAATGAAACATCTAGGGTATCCGAAAATGAATTTTGGACCCAAATAATATGAAATCTTTTCATCCTATGCCACTGTAACATTCATACCTCAGTAACATTGACAAGAAGTGTTGAGAGATGTGGATCAATGTTGACAGAACTACTGGACATTTGATATTCCATGTCACCTCCTTCTGCTTTCAACCTATTGATTAAAATAAGTCATCACTGCTTGTTTGCAACATGATAGGCAATTTACCAAGAAAAATATATGGATAAAAGTGCAACATTATGACAGGCATAAAATAATTTACGTAATAAAAATCTGTCATAGCTTTAGTACACATTGTTTATGCAACAGGCTCTCCTGAGTTTCCCTCAGAAATACCCTTTTGCTTTCCATGTCATGCCTGCACCAATAACTATGGAAGAATGAATTCCAATATCTTTTCCTAGTTTAATGTGGACAAAGTCCGCTTAGTGACAAGAGTTCTCCATGACAAACCCATGTGAAGTGTGGTTACAGTAATTTTATATTAATGACCTGTCTGTGCGTAGATCCTTCACATCCCTCAGATTGTATGTGGCCTTTTGAAGCTCTGCCAGTCGCCTGTTGGTTTCTTCTTTGTCATACAACTCCAATGGTATCCTTATCGCTAATTGCCTGTGAACCAAAGGGAACAAAAACTAATTATAGTGCTAATTCCTTGAAACACATGAACATATCTTGATAATGCAAACACCAAGGCTAAATCTAGGCACAGTATGACACTGCACAAATAGTGATAAAACAATGGCTAAAATATTGTCATCATTTCTCAAATTTGAAATGTTCAGTTTTGCATTAGCTGATGCTAGGCAGGAAGTAAGCTTCAGAAAAGCGCTAGATTCACAAACTGATTTCTTCCCCATCTCATAAACTATTCCTGCATTGGATTCAGCTCCTTCCACTTTCTGAAGTCTACCTTGCTACTACAAAAGACACTCCAAAAATCTTCACACCTAGGGACATGTAGCAAGACTTGCACTATGACTGTCCCTGTGGAAGTTTGAATTTCAAACCCCCAAAATTTCCACAATGAATAGCAAATTTTGCATGCACAAAAAGGCCAACTTTGCAAGGAAAAAAAGTGGTGTCATGTGTGAAATTTCTGAGCTCAATATAACATAAAACAAGTGCACTGTACAGAACACTAAAATATAAAAAAAAAGTACTAGATCTAAGAGAGGAAACCTTTGCCTGCAAAATCACAGTGAATTAAAAACAGATATGCACTGGTATTTCCCTGCACTGGCAAGAAAGCTCTCAGTGATGACACACCCAATCCATGTAAAGAGAAGCTTCAAAAATTCAGTGAAAACTCAAACTTGCGCTTTCTCTATCAAGCCTCCTTTGCTTACATGTTATTGAATCTATGTTATTGCTGCCATAAGTACTCCTAAATTGCAAACAATTCCTACTGCTGTACTTTAAGTTGATAAAGAGTCCTCGTTTGGGTAAAACTCCCACTGTAACCTCAGTGCTACTTCTGTATCCTCTCTTAGCCCTGCCAAAGCCTCAAAACAGTCCAGTCCTTCCGGCAATTGATGGTCTTGAATAATATGGCCTGTGGCCCCAAATCCACTCTTGGTATCATCACTGTCCTTTCTTCATTCAGTTCTATCCCTTATACAAATTTCCCATTTATCAGCGCATTCAGTTCCTAACTGTTCAACAGCATCAGTCTTCATGATAACATGATCTTCATCCATTTCTCATGTAAAAAAATATTTTACTTTTAAAAAAAAAAAAAAAGCACAAACTTTAGCAATTGACCTCTCAAGAGCAATGTTCACATCTCTAGTGTGACTGTTTAGCATCTCCTGCATAGAAACTATCATTAACTTTCTAACCTTAGCTGTATTGTCAAGTTGCAGTTCTGCTATCCCTGTAGGGACAGGAATACATGATGAACTCCATAGTCTATTCCCACCGCTGCAAATTTGCAACTGTGACAGAGAAAGGGCTAAACTTAAGTCTGTAAATTTGCGAAATATGTCTAAATGTAAGAATTTGTGAAACTGCAACACAATTTCAAAACTAGGGTAATTTCAATTAATAATTTCAATTAAGTTGCTGCCATGATTTTTACAGAGGATAGCCAAGTTCCTAAATAGCATATCCTGCAAGTTTTGAAAGCATGAAATAAGAAAATAACAACAATAAAGATATGAACCTGATTTTAATGGCAATGTAGACACCTGGGTGAATCCTGCCCTCAGAAACTGTACCAGGTTTCCACTGGAACTCAATGTATGCTCTGAAAAAAAAAAAAGTATACATCACACACTGGGTTAACTTATCAAAGACTTTTGAGACTCTGTAATTGAGATTTTAACTCAAGCCACTTCTTCATTTCATTTCACTTTACAGGGAACAGCTTATTAGCTATTGCATTTCAATTCATAGTTACTTTGAGAGAGTAACACTTGAATGTACTTTATTACATATATTTGCTCCAGTTTCCTAGTGACATAAAGTACTTAGACCATTCAAGTTGCATCTATGCTTCTGTACCATACCTTGTCTGTTCACAGCTGATGCGAGGTGGTGGATCTTTGCAGCAGATGCTGAAATTGTCTCTGATCTGTTTCTCATACAGAATGCCCTGATTACTTGGCAAGCCTTTTATCTGTGTAACAAAAGCAGTGGTTTATGCCAGGGCTGAAAAGCTACAAACAAAAGACTGATCCACATCATGACAGTTGCAAGACCTGATGCACTTCAATCAATTAACACCTAACAAGCCTGACTGATCCAGTAAAAACAAAGCTTCATCCTCCAATATCAAAGCTTACTTAGCCCTGAAAATATCAGGGGTACATATATTTTGAAGACTATCACTTCTGACCATTTTAGTTAGAAATCTTTTCTCTAAAACTAGGTGAACGTTTCTGAGTGGATGGAATCAAACCAATGTAAAATGTGCTACTCTATGCCACATACAATAGTATCAATATATATGCTTATAAACCTGACAACTGGCTTGTGATAAACACTAAGTTTAGGCCTACATAAGATGGTAATGGGACAGAAACAAACTCCACCCTACCGCAACTGTTCTGCGTGGGTCATTGTTTGATAGAAACTTCACCGCCTCCACTTCATCTGTCTCTTCCTTGATTGCATAGTTGGGATAGAAAGCTCCACACAAAACAAGCTGAAAAAGCATACATGGAATATACACTGACAAAAGGGGCATCACAATCAAGCATCAGTTCAACATTTAGGACATTAAATTCACTACACAATAAGAAAAAACTTCCACTTAGAGAAAATGAAAGTAAATACATCATCAACTTCTGCAATATTACTAGTAATGCTTAGTTCCTAGTTCAAGTGTATTCTAATTGTTGTATCTCAATATAACTGCTACAATGCAATTAGCAATGAACACTGATGATGCGTGACCACTAAAATTTTGCATCATGTTTAATGAAAACTATCTTTCAAATATTATATATATATTTTATTCTTAAAACTATAAATATATATGCTTGAAACAAAAACGACATTCATATTGCATCTTATATGTATTAATCTGGAATCACACAGCCAATTCTGCCATAGATTATTTGTTGACATAACATCATGCCATTAAAAGGCAAGCTTCATTTGTTGTCCAACAATTTCCAAAGCCACAAAATGAGAGTGATATATTACCTTTAAAATAAGTCTCTCTGTAGGACTGGTGTAGCTATCCTTGAACATGGGTGGACGACGTGGTCTGACTATGTTAAATCCCTTGAGTCTTTCTTCCAGCTCTGTGACCATTTCATGCACCTTGAGAACATAATGAAAATGTAATTATAACAAACTTCAATATAACAAAAACTGGTTCTTTCTACACTCAGTAATCGTAATAATTAAATGCACCTGAATGTGATTAAACTGTACTGTTTACAAATTATATTTCACACATTACTGCCAATTTAAAACAGGCTGAAGGATTAGAAAAGATCTGACAGGAACACATTCCACAAACTGACACACACCTGCTGAAAGCAGATTATACCTCTTTCAATCTCTTAATCTGCATGAAACGTTTTACACCCCACTGCCTCTCAGTAGCTCCTGCTCTCTCAAATTCCTTGAGTCTCACTCTGTTCTCCCATGTCTGCATTGAAAAATATGAAAACATTTTACTATTTGTATTAATGATCTCATGCTTTTCAATCTGAAATCTGCTGGCATATGTCTGCATTCATCTGTTTTTAACTTCAGACTTTTAAATTCATATCAAATCCAATAATTCAATTACAGAATATAAGCTTATAAATATTCCCTTAATGAATGTGCCTAAACTATGTGCCACACGTCGCATTTAACAAAAAATATGTCACTGCTTTGCAGCAAGACTCCTGTAAGGTATTTTGTGGGATATATCAGTTATGAAAATGTTGCTGCATGCAGCTTATGTGTTTAGAACACTACATTCATCATTCCAGTTAATGTATCTTGCAAACAAATTTTATGGAAATGGGACTGACATCATTTTAGACAAAGAGAATGATTCTTTACCTTGAAGGCATTGAGCATAGCTATGCAGTCACTGAGAGAGTAGTCTGACCAGCCAAGTTTGTGCCTAATTAGAAGTAAATGAAACAAATATATTACAGTTATCATATCAAATAATCCAAAGTAGTGGACCACTTTTTTTTATTTCTGGGAATGCAAACTGAATAAGTTCCCTTGGAAGGCTTTTGATTTTAGAGGAAATTATTGAAGGTTAACTGCTCTAGACAATTTAATATATTCTTATTCACATACACTTGTTACAGGTCTAGAGGAAATCAAGATTTCTAGTTCAGTTTTGTTTTGTATGAGAAAATGCATCTCTGAAACACTACCAAGTCATTTCTAAAAAAATGAAAGTGAAGTTTAGAAGTTATGGAACAAGCACTCTTTAATTCAGATTTCTAAGGTTCAGCTGCACATATACATGATAAATGGATAATCAAGTAAATGAACTGTTATCACATGAAAATCCCAGAATCTTTTGGAAATTTATCTTTTCTTGCTTATTTTGTCAATAACACAGCTTCACAAGAATCGGGCAGAAGCACAAACAAAAAAATCTTCAAATATATAGGACAATCAACATGCTGCTAAAATGGTTACCAAAATCTTACCCACAAATATATTTCAATCAAAATCCAGGCATTTTAAGAAAAATAGGAAAATACTTGCCGATAAGCCTCCAGTCTAGCATGCATAGGACTGGCAAAAATACTCTTCACAGACATGGCCGCTCCTGAAATAAGTAAGTCAATTGAACAAGTGAATACTGGAATTAGTAATGCATGTATTCAAAACGCATTCCACAATAGTCATTCAGTCTATAATAAGAGCAAATCAAGAGGAACTGTGTTATTCCCCGGCATCTTTTGGTGGAATATAAAATACATGTATATCAAAATTGCTTGAGGAAGTAAAAAGAAAAGATCCCATATTTCAAGAATCTTGTATTCTTGGTCTAGACCCTAAACATGATACAAAAACTTGCATGGGAATTCCTTGCTGTCATGTGAGTGACTTCAGCTTTCATAACTACCAATTGATTTCCACTCCATCAAGTCATGCGTTAAGAATACCATACCTATGATGAGACACTCCTCCAGCACACCAAAGACATGGCCTAAAACCAACAGCTTGCCAATGCGAATGTCCACAGGAAGACTGGCAAGGACATGACCAATGAATGTTAGAGCACCATCATATGGATTAGCATCTTCTCCGACAGATGACGACAAAGCCCCAACCTAGGGAGACAGCAAAACAGTAACCTCGATTACAAATTATGACTGTCTTTCTTTAGAGACAGAGTTAGAGTGTGTAAGATTGCTCTACCTGAAAGGTAACTTAGACAAGAAGATGAGAAAGACAACAATATGAAAATAAAGCTATCATTTAACTCAATCTCTAAGCCATAAAAAGCATAGATAATATAAATTTTAGAGACAGTTCACCTCTTTCAAGCTCAGGATGGTGCGGCCTATGTCTTCCAAGTTTGGTGGTGACAGTGCCAATCCCAAGAGCGCCTTAGGTTCTCCCATATTGAACACTTTAGTCTTCAAGATCAGAGACTCAAGGGGTGACCTCTATTGAGGGATGATGTGGAGAAAATCCAAGAGTCAGAAACAAATTTCACAAACTAAAACAAAGAACTAATGTAGCATGGATCAACCATCCTAAACATTCTTTAAACAACTGCAGATTAGAAAGATAAGAAAGAGAAAAATAAAAGAGTTGAGAATGATTTGCACAAATGACAACCTCCAAAAAAAAAAAAAAAATCCATTCTTAAGGAATAGTGAATGCAATTTTTCAAGTTACTATCCCTTTTTACTTGGACCTAATTATATCCCTCATTATGGTATTGTGTATCAGTATTGTTTGGCAGATCTGTAATGTCACTACAGATTACTCTATACTTCTTTGTTATCATACAAACAGGAGAAAACCTTTATGTGGGACTCATGAAATTAGATCCTTATGATTATGAAAGGTCATCAATGACTTTTACAGACCTAAGTGTAAGCAAAAAACAGGATTTATGTTTATTGTTACCTTGTGCAAAAAAGTTATTTCAGATCATAAAATGTTGGGATCATACCTGCATTTCTGGAGTGCCATAATCTGGGAGAACCTTCTCAAAGAACCATCTGGGTATCATGTAGTAGACACGTCCATTAGAAACTCTGCCAGCACGACCTAAAGATAGCAACAGCAGCCACAAAGGAAACTGTGTTACTTAAAATCTTTCACAAAAGTAAATACTTTCACTGGCTTACTCTGTAAGTCCACAACACAGGGATTTTAACAACCATTCCAAATAGGTGCCCACCACACATAAACAGCAAGTTAGATCTGTTGTGTTTTCCATCAAACAAACTGTTCTAAATTCAATTTCTTACTGTTTCAAAGAACATATAAGATACTAGACCAACTGAAACATTTACACAACAAACACAATTTCCAACCTTTTCTCTGCTTTGCATTTGCCTTGGATGCCCACTCTAACTGCAGTTGGGGATAGTTCGTGTCTGGGTCGCAAAACAAGTTCTTAGTCAGGCAAAAGTCAATCACTGAGGAATAAATAGTTATCATTAACATGTTAGCTTACTATTAATTGAAAAATTGTCTTGAAAATATGAAAAATGCTAACTTAACACCTTAACACACAAAATACTTAAACAACCACATAAATGAAGGACAATGGCCCAATTAGGAGAGCCGAGAGAAGAGATGACATGCTGGAAAGTAATGAGTCCGTAAGCCATCAACAGGAATAAAATACAGGTCAGCCTGTATACTTCAAGCACCATTTGTTTCTTATAAAAGAACTTACTTTAAACAAGTGATATCCTTACCAAAACTGATATGTTAAGATTAAAGAAATCCTTTTCACTCTTGTTCTTAAGTTGCAGGCTTGGGGCAGCTATTCATAACACATTAAAGAAAAAACAAACAAACAAATCATACAGTATATTCAAACTAGAAAGAAATTCTTCTCTAACCTTAGTGCTGGCTGCAAAAACTTATGAGGTTTCAGATCAGCCAACTGATGGTCACCTTAAACATGAATTTTCTTTCTGTACTATAAATTTGGGACATTAGAGAAGATGGCTATGACAGTGTTATAATAATATGTGATCATGGTATGGGAGTTAAATACAGAGGAATTAAGAAGGATCAGCCCTGATACCAGGTTGCCTTAACTGATGGTAGCATATATACCAGTGGCCATCAGACCAGGTTTGACTGTATCCAGGCTATATTTTCAGTGAGCCTGTACAAATGTCATATGATCCTTACCATATTTGATGTCCGGAACTGTGATGGAACTTTCAGCGATATTTGTAGACACAATTATCTAAGGAAAGACAAGAAAGACCATGCTTTATCAACATCTAATATTGAAGATGCTGGCCATTAATCCTCTTAAAAGAAAACACCTGTATTTGCTGTGGGACTTGACCTACATCTCTGGAACATATTTCATATTAGTCAGAGGAAATTATGTCCACCTTACATTACCTTTACTGCCTCAGTAGTTCACTACATTCTCAGTGCAAGTAATGTAACACAATATAGTCATATTCAGTTAATGTATGATCATTTTAGGCTCTGCTTCACACAGATACTGTCTACAAATGATAACAAGTCTCTTTTTAAGTTCAAAGTGCAAGTATGGAGTTCACTTCTTGGATCATTACAAGAAACAAAAAAACCAAGAGCAATAAACACCACAATGTAAAACAAACAAGTCACAGCACTTCAAATCACAGAAAAAATAATCTTTGAAGGGTGGAAGCAACACATAGCCATCAACTATGAGTGTTGAAATGAATAAAGCAATTATTCAGTATTGGTAACCTCTGGAGCTGCATACAAAACTGATTAAGTTATGCTTGGTGGAGCCAGGAAAAGAGGACATGATACTGACCCTGTTGGGATGACTCGGTCTTCACTATACCTTTTTTTCTAAACTAACTCTGCCAATGAAGCTATATTTCTATCTGAGATTGTCTTTTTGTTGGTCTGTTGGTAGGATGACTCAAATATTTACATGCTCATCTCAATAAAACTTGATGAAAAATTTGGAACCCTGTGAGGATCCACCAGCACATGCAAGTTGATGCTGATCCAGACAGTGGTGTGGATGCAAGATCTAGTCATGGAACATTTGACCATGACAATGGTACATGATCCCATGAGTCCTTTCTAATTATCAGTTTAAAGTATATTCCATCATTATCCATTATTGATACCTACTTACCTTTCTAAATCCTCTGGCTGGCTTCTTGAACACTTTGCTTTGCTCTTCTATGGTAATAGTGGAATGCAGTGGAATAGGCAGCAGACTGATGAACATGAAAGGACAAAGTCAGAGGCAATAAATGTGTTCTGAACCCTCGCATATATATTCCTTTCTCACCTCATTTAAGGTCAGAGATAGAGAGTTCTAAACCACTATTCAAACTGCAAACTATTCATACATTTATCAGCTGATGAACAACTTTAATGGCTACTGTATGTCGATATTTTTTAACAATGTTACAATGGAAATAAACTTCAAGTTCTCATGTCTGACCTATTTGACATGCTGAGATCTCACCTCTACAGGTGACATTTATCAGATCAAGACAATCAAAGTTAGGTTAATCTAATAAAATAAAAACATTTACAAACAGACCCGCTGTTTGAAAAAAATCCCATCCATTCAAGGTGATACAGCTCAGTTGTACATTTTGCTTACATATTGCAATTCATCAGAACAGCTGATTTCAGGTCTCCCCAGGAGCATACAATACACATGTACAGACTGATTTCATGGAAATTTGTTGGGCATTTTTATTCTTATACCATTACTTACAAATGAGTGTCTTCCAGTGGTTTAATCCTGTCACACATGTCCACTATTTCATTCAACCCTGTGGAAATGTAAGGTCCTCAGTAAATTAATTGAAAAATAAATTCATTCAAGATTTATGAATACACTGTTCCTCAAAAGATTGTATCCAAGAAATATTCTCATATGTGAAAATAGAAGCTGCATAATGTGATCCACCTTCTGTATGTCTTAAAATTTCTCTTCATAAGGTTCCCAAGGTATGCAAAAGATGTACAAACATCTCTGATGTAAAGTCTTTGGCAATGCTAAAATATTTCTGCTTCTCACAAAAATTAAGATAATGCACAAATGTACATGAAACAGAGCTACTTTTGAAACTGCAAGTGAGAAAGATATCGAATTAATAAGAATCTCCAAGTATGCAGATAAGTTCTTAATGATCTCACCTGGTAAAAAAATTAGCACTGTGCCTCTCACTGGGGCAAAACCTGTTCTGGCATCTTTCCTGGAAACATAGGATTGTGTAACCAACATGCATTAACAGAATGATGTAACTGCACAGAATAGCATGCTCTACTTTGAAAGAATAATTTATGATATGACATAAACATAGAGTGGCTGTTATTGATTTATGTGAATCAGTCATAAAAATATGACCCAAAAATAACCTAACACACTTCTTTTTTAAAAGAAAAGACGTCCTATTCTAAAAGAAAAAATGTCCTACAGCCTGATTCATTTATAATCATTAAGAGTCGTACTGATAATTAGAAGAACTATCCTCTGCCACATACATACCCTTGTTCCTTTTCCTCCAACAGATCGAACTCTTTAATAAGTCCAACAGCCATTTCATACATGGCACCATGGATGCCTGGAGTGTTCTCTTCCAGAGGAGGTATCTGGCAGATTTATGCAGACCAAAGCTTTAACTCAGTGAAGACTGACACTGTGATTACACAGTGTTTCCTGAGCACTGGCTAAGAATGAATGATATGCTATCATGCTGTTTTCCCTGCAGCTCGCTGAAGACCAAACAACTTAGGTAACATGCCCTGTATATACACAAAGTCCAATTCCATGTTCTGTGTCCTAGAACTATTACTAAACTTTGAAGACTTAGCATGATAACATTCATCTGAAAAAGGTATGTGTCATTCTCCCAAGGTACTGTTGGTCATTTTCAGGCAGACTCACTAAGTCAGAAACTGGTCAATCTTCAGGAATTTAAGCTAGTGAAGACTCAATTGTATAGTTACCATAAGTTTGAACTGACACATGCCATTCCCTCTTAATTTCTCAGCTGGCAACAACAGTGTGGCCTTTAATTTCAAAATGCCAAAATAATACTTGTCTACACAACTGTTTCCTCCAGACACCAATATATTTTAATCTATCAAAAATATGGCAGTGAATTCACTGATGGCAGGTGCCCTTCAATCATTCATGAAAGCTCTATTCATTGCACTCCAGACAGCTCCATATGTGCTCCGTGTAATATTTTGGTCATACAAAAATTCTCACTTCATTCCTACCTCTCCAAGTCTTGATGTCAAATCATCAGCAAAGAACTCAGAGACATGGTGAAGACCTGTTCCAATGGTGATGACAGGAGCAGGTTCCAAACAGCCTCGCACCGGTAAACGAAAATATTGGGCAAATACCTGTGTATCAAATGTGGCCGACATGAGGATCACCTGTGCAAAAAAAAATCAAGCATAATAATGAGTATGGTCCCAATGTCATTCCCATCAATGTAATGTTTTAAATTCTCCATTCATTTCTCTCTTGTAACATCTCATTGATGGTAATTATTTCTATCTCTTGTTGGAAGTATTAAAAATCTACAGCTGTTTTTCATTAAATCTGTAGTGGTAGAAAGTACATAATGGAGCTGAATATCTGGATCATCACCTAGCTAGCTTCATTCAAGAAAGTTCTCTTCAAGAAAATGACCAATTACTGCATCTGAAAGTATTCTTCATAATGTAAATGTAATACTGTGATATTTTATTAACAGAAAATGGTTAGAGGCCATTTTGTCCAGCGCACTGTTTGACAGTTATCTTTCTTTAAATTTGAAGAAAATGACCAATGATCATGGCTTTTCTATAGCATTTGCTCATTAGCACAGGAGTGGATTCCTCAGTGCTAAATTTCAAGTTGATTCAATTGTTAGTTTCTGAGATAACAACAAGAGAGTCATAATTTGGGGATTTTGAATTCCCTGAACCAAGATATCTGCATCTACAGTGTTAACATTAGAAAATGCAAAATATCATCAATGATGACTCAGTGAAAACATGGGAACTTGAGTCATATGATTACATTGGCCTATGGCCCAAACATGGCGAATAATATCATGTACGGGATGAGGGAATATTTCACTTCATCTGAACCAAACAAATTGCAGGACTCATTGGTGTGAACGGATCACTGAATCAGATCAAAAAATGCTGTCAGGAACCTACCTTTACATGTGGAGAATTAGTTCTCAGCAATTTCTTCACAATGAGAAGGGCAAAATCAGTCTCAATATCTCTTTCATGGACCTAGGAGTTGAACAAAATAGCAAAATAGTTGGTGATATGTCTTCTATCATGTGCTTTTCTGATTCCTCCACTGCCATAAAAAAATGTTTCTCTATTATTCATAGAATTACAAATAAACCTTACTTCTGAATGTGGTGTCACAAGGGCATATTCTTCACATGTCACTAAAATGTACTATCAAGTAAACATATATGAAACAGAAGAATGTGAAAAGTTATGAACTAACTTTAAAATGATTTACTTTCCTACCTGAAACATATTATGACTCTACCATAAAATTTTCATCACATTTCATCTACGAATTCTGAAGAAAGAGTAAACTGTTCTCACTCTGAAGCCGGAATATTTTACAGTGGGTCCTTGAGCATTTGATGACAGAAAAAGAGTCATACCTCATCCAGTATAACATGAGTGAACTCATGCATATTCTTTCTGTTGATCAGTTTTTCCTTCAGCACCCCAGTCGTACAGTAAAGGATACGAGTATCCTCGCTGGTCTTACGGTCCATGCCATACTATGCAGAACAAATGGGAAAAAAAAAAATATACGAGTGTTAAATTCGGGAAAATTTTTCTATTCTGATAACTGAAGCAAGTGACATTACCAATATCATAGCTGGATAATTCAGGACAAACTTTTTTCTTGGTCTAGATTCTATTTCTCTGAAGTTCATGCACATCTTTTCTCTTTTATACATTCACTAAAATTATTTCCACCCCTTGCGTTAATGGAACACACTTCCCCCAGCATTTTACCAGTGTTATCAATTATCATCCCAAGGAAAGGATAATGTCATCCAATTATTACTGTTATTATTATTATTTTAACTACAAGTAAAATAAAAAGCAACAAATGTACCCGATTATAATGAATAGTTTCTGTTACATGTTAATCCATGTAATAATTTGAGGGCAGTCTTTACAGGGTCATTTAGGAGGGTGATTTGTAAATAACTATCATACTAACATAAAAAGTACCTGATAACCGCACACACTCCCAACTGCCCATCCACGCTCATCACAGACCCTCTGAGCAATAGAGACAGCAGCAATTTTGCGTGGCTGAGTGACAACTATGTTGCAATATCTTGATTCCTCTGCATAGTGGTCGAGAATGAACTGAGGTACTTGGGTAGTCTTCCCTGATCCTGTTGGACCTTGAATGATTGTCACTTGATTGCTCTCAATAGTACTAACAATCTGTGTTATGACATAGGAGGTAACAATGCATTTTGAGATAAATGTTATGCTGGGGTACAGCTTCTTCCTAAAGAATAAGAAAATAAATATTCATTGTCCTGTGACTGATGAATCTTAACATCATATGGCAAACTTACTTCTTATACAGTGTCACCCATTTGAAATATTATCATCATCACAATTGGAAAACTTGCTGTTTCCTGGAATATTGTTATTTTGCATTTTACTCCCACTTCATACAAGATACCATGGGTGGATAGTAAGAAGAAGGCAGAAGTTGCAAATATTGCAGGAAGCACAAGAAGGATCTACAACCAGAAACAACAAGAATAAGTAGTTGAATGACTTTTCATTGGAGAGTGAAGCAGGAAACAGGACACATTTGGAGCTGTGTGAAGTGCAATGATGTTGTTTCCGGAAACAAGTAACGTAACCATCCAAGACAGTTGTGGCATTACATTCTACTTACAGTTTCACGAGAATCCAAAACTGGAAGTTGCATATATCTGTGTTGAAATTTATAGTTCTTGTACACATCAGTGGCTCCATCTGGTATCAAATCATCAGGAACTGCTACTGAACCCCCTGCAATAGTGCTGTCGAGCTCAAGGCCTTCTATCTGACTTGTAACATCAGAAACAGGAGAATCTCGCCCACTAGCCTGTGAGAAGTTTAACAGGCACTCTAATACAAATTTAACAAAATATCAATTTAATTTCATATTTACAGTACTTTCTCTTTCCCGTGGGTTTTTCTGCTTTTCAGCCATTAGTCCATCTTTCACTTACGATGCTGCTGATGCCTTTTCACTAACTCTTCAACAAAATAATCAAATGCAAGTAATTTTAGTAATGGTATGACATGAAATTTTACGTAGAAAATTTACTGATGATTGCCCACTGTTTGGTACTTAGTCTTATGTTATAAAAAGTTCAGTGTGTATCTCTTCTTGAGAAATTTAAGCAGATATACCAAACTAGTGTCTGACAGCTTTTAATTTAAACTCCTCTTCATCTTCATGAAATTCTTCAATCCTTTATACCTAAGATATCAAAATACAAATAGAACACATACAGCAGTCTGAGACAGCAGTTCTTCATGCTCCAGCTGTTTATATTCCTCCACATACTGTTGTCTTGCTTGGGCATAATTGCTCCTGGATAAAATAAACAAAATATTGTGTGTGTGTTCATGTGTCTTAGCTATATATACTGTATATGAAATCTGATGCTGGAGAAACAACTGGTGAGATTAAGCTCCCCCATGAGGTCTTGCGTGGGTGCTTCGAAGCAACAGACTGGAGCGTGTTTAAAGACTTGTTTAGAGATTGATGAGTTAACAGTTACTGTGACAGAATACATTAAATTTTGTGAAGAAATTGTAGTAGACAAGAAAGTTATGAGTTTCTATCCTAATAATAAACTGTGGATTACCAGAGAGCTGAAAGTACTGAAACAGGAAATTAATAAAAAGAAAGAGGCTTTTCGCTCTGGTGAAATAGACAAAATCAAGGAAACCAGTCCCCATGCAGTTTGCATATTGTGACAAGAGAAGCATGGATGATGCCATATTGATCTTTTTGGATACTATCTATAGACATATCGATACTCCTCGAAATCACTGTAGGATTCTATTCATTGATTTCTCATCCACATTTAACACTATCGACCCTTATATAATGGTCACAAAGTTGAAAGAATTACAGGTCAATAATCAAATTATTCTGTGGGTGCTGAACTTTTTTAACATCCAGAAAGCAATATGTTAAACTATGTGATGTGAAGTCTGACAAGCAGCCTCAGGCCATCGAAAATGTAATATCAAAGTGTTTAATAACAAACACTGGAGCGCCTCAAGGCTATATATTATCACTCATTTTATTTACAATATATATGAAGACCTGCAGGATCCAGAACGAATATATAAGTCTCATCAAATTTGCAGATGATTCCACCATTCAAGGTTTTATTACCTAGAGTGAAAATGTGTATCGAAAAGAAATTAATTCATTTGTAGACTGGTGTGACCAACGCTTTTTATTATTCAGAATATAATCCAACATTGCTGGACACTGTTTACATGATAGACTGTGTGAAAGAGTGAGTGAGAGAGAGTGGCAGAGAGAAAGTAAAAATGAAAGAGAGTGGAAGAGTGGGAGAGAGATGTTCTGATGAAAGGAGGATAGAGACATGACTGACAATATAATGGCCATTATGTTTTTGTTATAAAAACTTGTTGAGACTGCTGGATGCAAACAGGTGGTATGACATATAAAAGAGCAGATTAGCCTTTTATTAGCATTTGGACTAATCCTAATGATTAGTTTGGCTGGGTCAGATCACCAACTGGCACTGGGATGCATCCTTTGTCGCCTAGCTGTATGCGGCGGTATAAGCACTAACAGAATGTGGTATGAAATGTGCACTTTTTTAACACACTCTTCCTCCAGACACAAATGAGTCTCCTGACTGTCAGCTAGACTCAGGGCTGCTCCTCAAAAATGAGTTACCTTGTGACTCTCAATAAAGATGTAACTTTAGCGCTGGCAACTAGCGCTAGAGAATACCATATAGTGAAGAGTTCTAAGATCAATATATATGGTTCTATGAATCGAGAGGGTATTCAAAATGATCTAATCTTGTTTGTTCTGGTATTCCCGCTAACTTAGCATACATTTGGTCTCTGCCGATTTATACTTTGTTCCCATAAGTTATTTTCGTCGATATAGTATGAAATATGGTATGTTCTGAATAAAAGAGGATGATGGTAAATAATTTGCTCACTTATACTTCCAACCTAATAATGCTCAACTTCAACGCCACAGAAAGCAATCCCAAGAACATGGCGGGGAAAAAACGCAAACTTTCAAGTTACAAACTATTAAAGCTAAGATCTTTGGCTGTTCAGAATTGAATTTGAAACAAAAGTAATTTCTCCCATTGGATTTGGATTATTTTGCTATTGATTAGACTAGATATTTTCTAAAATATTCTCCCACACGAATCATTAGAATCGCGGTAGACTATACGACCACCCAATGTTAACAGGTTAATTAGCAGTAAGGAGATGTATCCACTGTAATGTAGATGGAAGGCCCTCACCCTAATCCCAAACCTAATGAGATGGAATCCCTAACTCTACCTTACAAGCCATCGCAAAAAGTAGAGTGATTTAGATATCTAGACCAGATTTAGTCTAGATTCGACGTCAAGACTAACCTGCGATATTTGGGCACTTTTGAGTCTGCTTCCCTGAGCCTGTCATGTTCGTACGCTCCACCTGTTTGTGGATCAAACACTCTCCCACCAAGTGAAGATTTCGCAAGAAGCCTCGGGTCGTTCTTCTGGCTTGTTTCTCGGCCAATTTGAAACCAGTCCTCCGCTTCTTCCAAATCTAATTCAGCCGTAATATATGCCATAATACAATGGCCTCACAGTCTTCTTCTGGACTTTCTTTCACTGTTCGTTAAATTGAGAATTGAGGGTATTTCCGTTAGTGCTGGGAGTAATCGAGTAAACGTATCCAAGATGACTATTAAAATTTCATCGGTAACTAGACTATTTCTTTTTACAGTACTTGGCTACTTGTCGATTAATAAGAAAAACAAATAAAAGAAAAATTCAAAACCTTTCATGCAGCATTGTATTTGTTAAAAAAGAAACAAAAAAACTTTCCTCCCTCTAAAGATCCTCTAATCTGACTGTGACAGAAATGATATATCACTGAAATGGCTTGTCTTAATCAGTGGCGTCATTCTAGTGCTCCTCTAATTTTTCATTGAGGAGTACAAGCACACTACCGTGGTGTGCACTGCCCTTTTCAAATTCAGGACATTATGCACACGAAATTGCAAACCAAACTGCTAAAATGTGCGCTTTCTTTGTTGTGGGTGGTATTCAGAAATATTTATTTTTCGAATATTAAATTTGCGCTTATATATTTGTTAATTTGCTATTTTTTATTATCCTCTTTATTTTTTAGGAAAACTTTATCTCAAAATGCAGAATTGTTTTTTTGATCACCAGATTTCACACATGTATCTAAGACACATACGCGCACGTCATAGTTACAGAAGCATTTTATTTTTTGAGGTTAATTCTTATTATGTCACTCTGAGAGACAGCTCTTTCCTTCAGTTCCATGTAACTTATTATTGAGAAATAAATATTCAAAACCCCTCAGTAAATTTCTGCACCAAAGTTTCTTCGATGCAAATATGAAATCTGATTGTAATGTAACGACTGTATTTTGAAATAAAGTTTCCCTTAGAACACCACCCAATCCATTAAAAATGCACTATTCAGCACTATGGTGCACAACTGTGTATGTAAATGCACTGAATTTTAACAGGGCAGTGCGCACCACGGTATTGTGCTATGCACTAAAAAAGAAGAATAGAGGATCACCCTCAATGCAATCAGTGCAGTGCGGGGTAAAATTTAGAGCAGAACATTAAGAAATTATAACTAATTTCCAACGCATTATTATAGACCAGGGAAAATGAAGAGACCCTCTCTGTTTAATGCATTTCTTTTGTCTTTCGATTTTTTCTATTCTCTTAGAATAACCATTTTGTTTGTTTTTTTGTTTGTTATCTTGGAGAGAGAGCACTTGATTTGGCATAGTCTAGATTTATGTTGTTGTTTAAAGAAATAACGGTGAAAGACTGAGGAGAAGGGGCATTGCACGGATAATTTTGGGAGTCACAAGCCACAGCTGGTCTTAATTCTTAAAACTGACTCTCGGTGATAATAATATACACTTGACAATAACGAAATAGAATTTCAGGAAGCAAATTAATAAGGAAAATTCTTAAAACATTAAGAAGAGAGAAAGGGGCATTTTTGTCGACCAAATCCCTCCAAAAGCTTAAAAAATGACTTGGGGGGGGGG
>JAWQUT010000130.1:1633623-1647646 GCA_033807755.1 Ellobium chinense | reverse complement strand
TCTCTCAGACTCTCTTTCCAAGGAGAGGCGAAAAAGCTTGTGGTCATTACCAGCTTTTTCATCCTTTCTCAACTTATTTCTAAGCCGACAAAGCAAGTGATAAGTTCTTCAAGGCTGGAAATTTTACGGTGCAATATGATAGGTCTGTATTTTCGTTAAATACAGCTTTAGAAACTCGGTCTCAATCACAAATGCCTTTGAGGTTAGAACTTTGCAAAGCAATTTTGGCAGTATTCATATCTTGTTAATGGGTATTCCCTTTCAGAAAATTAAAATGAAATGTTTCACAGGCTGGTTTTTACCCTTCATGTTAATGTAGCTTTATTTACACCAACGTTAATTTGCTAATACTTTAGAGATAAATGATCTGTTCATTCAAAATTATTAAAGTTTAAAACTGACCTAGGGTTTCTTAGGATTTCAGATTTGTGGATTTACTTCCGTTCGTATCCTATCTGGCATCCAGTTTGCTTGCATACTACTTTCGTTTTCGAGAGTAACCTTTGAATGCAGTGTGCATATCACCATGAATAATCTATCACGTTGTGTTTTAAGCAGAAATGCTGGCTCTCTCAGCAGACAAGTCTTTGTACGTTTACTTTCTGAACAGAAAGGAAAGTTGAACTTTGATGAACTGGTCCGAGGGAAGCCAATTGTGGTATTTATGAAGGGCACTCCGGACGCTCCTCGGTGTGGTTTCAGCAACGCAGTTTGTCAGATTCTGAAATTTCACGGCGTTAATAACTTCACATCCTACGATGTGCTTTCGAATGATGAAATGCGGGAGGGTAAGTCAGTTTAGATTTGCTCCTTGGGATGGCAAAGTGGAATTTTTTGTTTTGTTTTGGAAAATGAAAAATTAGACAATGAGGTATTTTCAGACAGGTCAGTTTCACCACGTGATCTAGGGATTGCTAGCATATTTTGATAAGTGACGAGTAATCATACATAAGCAGAGCATGTAAACAAACCAACGTGTGAGCAAGATTTCCTAGGTCACGTGATGGAGCTGAAAATACCTAATTAGACTAGACGTCTAGTCTACTTTCTAGTCTTAAGTCTAGGTCTAGTCTACATAGATAGAGTCACTAGAAAAGAGATCTGAAAGGGCAAGATTTCGGCAGGCAACAACCCGTTTAATCACTGGACTAGGGTTAGGGCTAGGATTAGGGGTAGGGTTAGGGTTAGGGCTAGGACTAGGGGTAGGGTTAGGGGTAAGGTTAGGGTAATGGTAGGGTTAGGGGTAAGGGTAGGGTTTCGGGTTCTTATTTCAGGGGTTGTTGCCTGTGGAAATCTTTCCACTGAAAGTCTGTAGTTAGTAGTAGGAGCTAATACTAGTCTAGAATGAATAGCAAAGTTTCAGTGGCTGCTCGTGACTCCCAAAATTATCCTTGCCAACCAGGACAGTAACTAGCCCCCGCCAATGTGGGCCACAGGGGGGACCCAGAAGAATGGAGGAGGAAAATGGGAATAAACCGCAAAGAAAAGGGAAGACAGAGGGTGCACTTTCTGACACAAGGATGAAACAATATACACTATCTTTATTTTCTTTTTTTGGTTGAGGGGAGGGGGGGCCCTTGTATAAAATGAGACCAAGAAACAAAACGTGATTTATATATTATTTTGCGTGTACATAACATGCCATTTTCATTCCACACTACGATGTTAATGAAGGCAGCTTCAATAGAGATTTTTTTTTATGTGGTGAAGAAAAACCCTGCCATACTGTATTAGATCTAATTTAGATTAAATGGTGTACATTGTTTGAGAAACATGTTTTAATTGACTTTGAAATTTATCCACATATGAAGTTTGGACAATAAGATGGGGTATTCAAACATTACATTACAGAATGAAAGGTATTATATCTGAATACCAGGCTCTTCTTAGGTTCCATGATTACCTTGTCATTTTTCTGTGAAATTTGAAGATTTTGTAGTGTTGACACGGTAGAGAGTCTTGTGCTAAATGTTTTTTGTTGCAGTGGCAGGCAGTAAGGTGAACGCATTATGTGTAATGAATTCTTGTTGAATTTTCCCCTTTAATTTAAAGCAGAGTATTCAGACATCTTCACTTTCAAGACCATGAAATGTCTTTTAGTTTGTTCTTCCTGAAACCCTCTTGATGAATACTCAAGTTATAATGAAACATTTTCACCATATTTCAACTAGAACTGGCCCCAAATTGCACTTTTTGCTTAAAACCTTATTTCTGAAAATATCCCAGATTTTGTTCTCACCTCTGAGTGACAGTCATATAAGCTCCCTTAGTAGGCACTGAGCACTACACCCTCTCCTGAACTCCACCTTACCTGACAATATTCCTGCATCCATCCCTAATGATTCAAATGCATGTCTGGTCTTTTGTAAAAACATGAAACAAATACAGAGCCAGATTTCTGTCATTGTTTTAAAGGTTCATTCATGGAAAATAGTCCTACTCTGTGTCTCTATCCTGTGCTGTGGAGTGTGAACAGTACTCATTTTGTGGCGCTGGTATGTCAGGGTGAATTCAGACAAGAAGAAAACAGCAAACTTTTCAAATGAAGAGCCTTCTTTCCTCAAATTTTATTCCCTTACAAATCATTTTATAGTTTGATGCATGCTTTCTGCATATTTTGTCATCTCAGTCAATGTCTGAAAGCATGATATGGCCTAGTATGTAGAGATGCACTTTTACCATTTCCTCTACAGCAATTATTCTTAGTCACGAGAAATTTTTCTTGATGCTATCGTTAGGAGGGTTTCACGCAAAAGAAAACATAAGAGACATTTCATGGTCTTCAAAGTGTTGCTTGTGCTGTCTTTCTGCTGCCTGTGACTTTGTGTGAGCATTAAAACCTTCCAGCTTTTGTTTTGTCTTAAACATACGTTTTTATGTGTAATGTATGATCATAGGCCTAGAAAGCCATATGTATAATGTAATTTATAGTGGCACATGTAGATCTATACTGGTAGTAGTGGTAGTACATATGTATTTGAGTGTATGATTATTGATCGATTGATTGCCCCTGTGCTCCCATTTGACAAGTTGAATAAATAAACTGGAATTATGTGTGCCCTTGTGTATAAAATCAATGTTTAGCCATCTTTGGGGTAATCACTCATGGTCATATACTGTATATATCCATATGAAATCCCAGAAATATGTGAACTCAGGTAAGCAATTTGTTTTCATGACAAAATTTGCAGATCTGGCTGAATTTGAAAATAAGAATACTGTAATTTTGTGTTAGGGCAAAATTATGGGGTGATCAATGAGAATTAATCTGAAAATTCATCAAACACAACCATCCTCTACTGAACTCTTTCATTTTTGTGTGTTTCAGGTGTCAAAAAGTATACCAGCTGGCCAACCATACCACAGGTATTTTTCAACGGGGAGTTTTTGGGCGGCTGTGACATAATGTTGGATATGCACAAAAATGGAGAATTAATTGAAGAGCTCCAGAAGCTGGGAATCAGGTCTGCTCTTCTGGATGCTCATGATGAAGGGACCAGCAAGAAGTGATGAGTGTACCGCTTATCTCTGAAATCAGATTGAATTGTAATAAATGTAATACAGCTGTAATTATGATTTTAATGAAGGTGTATGCCTGGATGAGTTGATGGTTTTACATTTGAAAGAGCGTTTGAAATCATATCATCCTGTGTGTGTTTCAGTAATCAGAGCTGCACACTGTGTAAAACAGGAGACGTGGGCTGACAAAAAAAGTTCATAAATACTGTATAAAAATTCACATGAAAATGAAATTAAAGATCTTGCATGCATTTTCTTAATTACAGTATTATTATTTTACTATATTGACCATTATTATGCCGTTACTTTGAAAGAAATACACATACTGTGTATGAAATTGTTTAATTTAAAAAAAAACAAACGAATTTTTGCATGATTTCATGTTTACATTGCCTCCCATACCCTGTGCAGACAAAGTGTTATTACCTACAAATGATATAAAATCATCATATTTTGCCTATGAAATCACAGGTGCAGCCCTGTCCTCACATTACACTACATTAGAGAAAAGCATAGAAGTATCCTATCCTTTGAATACTGTATTTCCTACATTACCGGTATGTAAAATTATGAATGAGACTTGATTATGGATCAGGACATCTGGATTGTGTCGACAGGAAAACATTTTGGATGTGTTGAAGCAAGCAGATCACTGTATAAAGAATGTACAGTATTACAGTATATGAGGAGGAATGTAACACTAACAGATCATAGAGAGTTAGTTTAATACGTATAATTATGTGTACACATGCTAGGAATAATGGGAACTACATAAACAGGTGTGTAAGTTGGAACTGAAAAAATATAGGTGGACCTCAGATGTAATGGCATCATCAGGATCAGATGATTTCTGCGGTTCTAACAGAGGTCTCCTTGAAAGTGAGGTACTGATAATAATTTTAGAATCAGAAGTTGTCTGACCTATGCTCGGACAAATGTTGGTGGGGTATGGGTTGCGACTGTGATAAGTCTCTGCTGTTCTAAACATTCTTGGCATTATAATATTATTTCAAGTGTACAGTATTTTGGAAATATGGAGTCTGCTAAACACCAAGATGTATTGTATGCATAGATTTTTAGCAATTATGATGAAGGTTTAGGTGTAGAGATTTTAGCTGTATCTTTTGCATTGTCACATACTATGCTGTAGCAGTTGTATTAGTATAAACATGCACTTGAACAAAATGAAAACGGTTGCATTATAAAGCCAATGGTGCAGTGTTTATATACGTATAATTTATACTATAAAGAAAGTTTAGCAAGTTCCGATGTCATGTCAGTTACCAAACGTTCCTAGAAAAAGTAGAATTATCCCCATTAATATTATGAAAAAGCATTTCTGCGTTCCCGACAGCTTCATTTCTGCATGAACCTGATCTCTGTGTACTACTAGTACTAGACAACCAATGGACGAGGGGAGGGAAAATTGCTATGGCAGTAATTCATCATTTCCTCTTCTCTCACTTTTTCCTCTCTTCCTGGTGCATCACCAAATTATTGCGATTATTCAAAGGTTTCCTGAAACTTGTTAGGGGATAAGCACGAAGTTTTACTATGAATTTAAGGAGTAAATCACTCAGAATCACTGTCACGTTAAGTGAGATGTTGTGATATTGTACTAATAACAAAGAGAATGAAACTGACAGAGATAATTGAGTGGACTCTTAAGTCATAGAAGGTAAGTCTTGCAGTGGATGTATCTGATGAAGTAATACAGTAGGCCTAAAACCAAAGGCTATTGTCCAAAGTGCTCTGTTGTCATTTGTGTCAGGTTCAGAGACCATTGTTTTCTCCAGACCAGCGATTTGCCCTCAATTTCAAAATTATTACATGCGCACTGATCCCCTTACTTTCTGCTCAGAAACTGAAAAGAATTTGTTCTGAGAAAAATCTAAGTGAGTAAGTCCCTCTCAAAACGAAATACCAAATCCCCTCCCCAGATTTAAGACGAGGATGGAATGTCAGCCCCATCTCACATGACCTAGAGAAAATGCTTAGAGACCCTAACATTACTAACAATGAAAAAGATTTTAAGTTTTTAAATTGTTGAACTTTCATAGTGTTCTCTGACTTGAAAAATATTTTTGCTTTGCATTGNGGGGGGGGGGGAGGGCCTTAGTGTGGGAGTAAACATAAAATTATGATTAGCAGACAGTTTGTTCTTCAGTAAGGACTAAGTTAAGTAACCAAGAGACCTTTCAGTTTCACTCTAGTGGCCAGAAAGTGTTGAATGACATTTCACTGAGCCACCTCAGAAAATCATAGGCTTTTGTGCAAATCACATGACATGCAGTCTAGCAGTAATTTCAAACTGGATCCCTCTTTGTTCCTTGTCTACCACAATCAGAAGCTCAAAACTGAAGTGAATCCCTGTTTAAACCGATCTCTGGTTCCTTGCACTTCAAATAAGCAGACTCTATTGTATAGTGCATGTACATGCAGATCTATGTTACTTTGAAAAGATGCTCTTCTCTCCATCTGATGTTGTACTTGTGATCACAGAAGGTAAATTATTGTGGTTTTATTGTGAAACTTGTAAAATAAACATAACATCTTCTGTCTTCTTGATGTGCATTAAATTGCAGACTGGAGTTTGGAGTATGTTTGTTTTCATACATTGACTTTCATTTTCAAGAGATGTAAATTTGCATCTGTGTTAGAGTAGTTAGACTGTTATTTGTTATTGTTAACAACATCTGTAATCTTAGATCCTGCAATTTCAGAAATCCATACACCAGTCTGAAAAAAAAAAATTTAAAATGAATGTCCAACAGTGACAGAATTCGATTAAATCAGTACTCTTTGACAATAAGCATGTTTGTATACAGTGTACTAACACTAGAATGTACAGGTCTGTTGGTACTGCCTGCATTCTGTGTGTCAAGATGGGAAATTACTGCTTTTCAATTTGGGGTAGAGTTCTGTGTGATTTAAATTCTTAATAACACTACAGTATGTTTAGAACTTTTGGAATAGCTCCAAATCAGATATCCTCCACTTGTTTTGATGATGTCTATCATGACTGTGTCTTATGTATCACTGTACAGTATGATGTACAATAAAGCTGATGAGTTTTTTAAGTGGTGTTGATTATTTAGGTGCATTATGTGTTCAACCTTCCTGCAGATGGTTTCCAAGACAGTCATCTTCAAAGCAATTGATAGTTGGACACTCCAAGAATTTCAATTTAAATTGTGCTTCATGGTTTCCAACTGAAGCATGAGTGTTATTTCTCCATCTCTACTCTCAAATCATCCTATTTCAATTTTTCACCTTGATAACCATAATTGGAGTATATGGTTCAATTGCAGTGGTTCCAGTTCCAGTTTGCATTCATCTCAAATCTGCCTTTCTCTCTTCGAAGTACTGTATTCAGTTTCTGCTGTTTGTCAAAAGTGAGATTAGAATGAATCTAGCCCACTGTTGTGGACAAAATGAGTTCTGTAATCGAGTTAAGCAAGGAAAAACTTTGCTGAATTTCAAGGAATATGTGAAGCACTGCTATATTACTGTATAAAGTATAATACAGAAATAAATGCAGGTCTGAAAGGTTTATTCGAAAGAACCATGATTACAACTTAATGTGTTTGAAGTGTATTTGTTGCACTCGATGGTAGCACTTCCATTTTCATGTTCAGACAGCAAGATAATCAAATGCTTTTGGTGATCTGAGCTGGAGACAAACTAAAACTGGATCAACTGTGCTTTAGCCCTTCGAATCAAATGGCACATCAGGAATGATCACCATGCACACAACAAACCAAATCAATCAAACAACAACAAAAAAAAAACAACCAAAAAAAACCTTCATATTCCATCATTAATGTAATTAATGTAAACCGTTTATTTCACAGACCCACACTTACATTCAGCTACAATCATTCTCATTACTCATAGATCATATTATGTACAACATCAATCACATTCTCTCCTTTCAGCAATTGAGTCTTTCATTCAAACACCCCCCTCTGGCAGTTTTATTAGCAGCCAGTAGGCTACCCAATTCCCCCCCACCCAAATGTAACAAAATATCCTGTTGAACAAATTTTTGAGAATCAAAACAGGTTTCACTTCAGAATGATGGCTGTTGATTTGAGTTTCATACAGAATGATGGCTGTTGATTTGAGTTTCATAAACTTTTAACATGAATTACCACAGAGCATGAGAACAGAACATGATTACTTGGCTGATGTGTGTAAATGTCATGACAGATCTTGCTCTCTGGTGTTGAAATCCCTTGTTCTTTGATGCTCTGAGTTTATAGTTGAACAGATCTAAGGTATTTCAAATGTCCATCACAACAGTGTTTATAGGAAAAGGACTAGGATTTATTAAGTAGTAAAACTACCCTGATTTAAAAAGGAGAATAGCAACCTGTCCCAAGTAGAAGTAGATAAAATGTTTTGTTTCATGTGTAACATAACTGCCGAAGTTGCGTCCAACAATGCAATGCCATGTAGGGTTGTACTTCTTGTCAAACTCTTTCTTGATGAAGGCAGCAATGTCTTTCTCAATGTTATACTTTTCCAAGGCTTGGGTAGCACAGTCTACGGCATCCTGCTGCATGTCCTCAGACATATCAGCATTCTTGATCACGGCTTTTCTTTCAGACATTTTGAACTCTGAAGAAGACAAAAATAAATAGCCATTATGAGACATGAAAAATGGCGGCATCTCTCCATAAATAAACATACATGTAGGTCCACAACAATTATATTACATGTAGGCCCTAGGTACTCAAAACTGCCTTTATGGGTGCTCGGAAAATCTACCCCATTTTTGAAACAATACTATACCAGACTACAACTACTTATATACCGGTACAGTATATAGTGGGGCGTAATTTCATGTTTCACTGCATCAGTGCTGGTAATATCCCATCAATATTGCACTATCATTGAAGTCCATTAAGTTGAACTTGAATAGATTAGAATACTGTATATTCATCCATTTTTATTTCCAGAAAGAAAGCCTCCCTATAATCGTAAGATCACAATATGTTCACTATAAATCGAATTTCATACAGACTGTATTCTTTCCAGTGTGTAATTTTGATTCAATTAAAATCATCTGTGCAGGACTGTGCAGATCAACAGTACCATGGATAACAAAAAATAACAACATGTATAAATTTATGTGCCATGCCACCTACCACTATTAATGGGCTCAAATGATAATTATAAGTGAAGGAAGTCACTGTCACTTGCAAGCAAAATGTTGTAAAACAATATGGTGGAGGTTGCTTTCATCAACTTGAAAGCATCGATCAGATAAAGTGTTCCACATAGATAATAGTATTTGGATTAAATGGAGCACCTATTTCGACAATAGCAACCTGACACTAAAAGTGACAGAAGCAAGAAAAAGTAGTGCTTTTCTGGAGTCACCATAATATCATAAAAAAACCAAACAATGCGAGCTAATGCATCGATATACTGTAACTCCAAATTTTTTTTGTGCCGAAATGATGAAAATGTTATGTTCTGTAAACTGAAAATACCATGCATGGATGATGTCACTGAACGAAAGGTTATGGCAGGGACAAGGAGAGACATATTTATAAGATTAATTATTTGGTTCTGCATCAATTGGAGCAGATTTATGATGCCCAGTGAGAATGTCATAACAAGATAATATCAGATGAGTGCACAGTTAAGTTTGGGTCACTTCAGCATAATTTTTTTTTATATCAAGTTGAGCGAGTCTTGAAGAAAATATTACAGTCGAGTCCGCTTAACTCCAATTCGCTGGGACCACCCCAATGAGTTGGAGAAATCAGGATTCGACTAACGATTTCCAAGGCGGGTCAACCGTATGCGAGCGAGCCAGCACCCTGGGGAGGTCATAAGGGTAATTCAACAGGGGATGTAACTAAAGATGGCATATTGGGGAAGTATTTTGATTGGGATTATTTCTTTTTCTAAGAAATCGCTCTGAGTAGTAGCTTAATAGATGAAGAGGCCGCCGCTTTTTCCACTTGTTTCCGGTTTGTCAAGATCGTAGAAAGCATGCTAACGAGAACGCCATATTTCTCAGCTATGACATTCTTCGACATGGCACCTCTGTCGATATCCTGGAGCATGTTAATATTCGACTCAATGGAAAGAGTCTTGAGGTTTCTCTTTACAGGATTAGAGGAAGCCATTTTTTAGATTAGAGGAAGCCATTTTTTAGAGGACAAATTCAATTTAATTCAAGTTGAAAATGATAAAGATGAGTCAACCGTAAGCGAGCGAGCGAGCACACTGGGGAGGTCACGAGGGCAGCCTCTTGTTTATTTACCGTCACAGTGCAATGGGCCAGTGTATATGTATACACTGCTGCCGAGATGTTTAATTATCGATCGATTTTTCAGCCGAGCCCTCCCGCATTCTCTTCCCCCTACTGTCTTATCAGCGGTGGTGTAATACACACGCCCTACTTATTGTGCTACTTATTGGCACCTGCAGTGTCCAGTTTTATTGCCTCTCTCTATCCGCGGCACCGTCTTCTTTGTTTTTCAAGCCGTCGGCGTTGTTTAGTACCACGTGGGGAAGACGCCAGGAGGTGATTTTGCCTCTGTGGCAGCGCTGAGCAGTTGGAGTAATCAGAAATGGGCATTAATTACTTCATCCTATGCAAGGATAATTAATAGACGCAAAGAATGAAAAAAAACTATTATTTCTTTTTATTTCGACTAATAAATAATTGGAGGTATCCGGTTTCGACATACATGGACTCGACTGTACTTGAAACTTGATGGGACTTGCTTCGGAAACCTTTTGGATAAAGCAATTTTTTCTTGTTTTATTAACTGGTTTTGATTTCATGTTATACAGGTCTTTTTTTTTCATCCTACTGCCACTGTGACAGGTGTTACCAAATGGAGAACAAAACTGTTGAGGCCTGCAATTCTAATTTCAATCTGAACAAATTTCCAACACATCATTCGGAGATGACAGGCAGCAATACTGGAATAACCTAGGACTAGGACTGATTTGGTGGCTAATTTATGACTGAATGAACTGTATTGATGCAAGAGTGGTCCGGTCCCTAGAGAAAGCTGTAATGCCTTCTAAATTTTAAACATTTTGGTATGCTCTAAACTATTGTCTCCAAGGTTTCAGACCTCACTTAGACTAAAACTATCATTTTGAGACTTCACATGCATTTCAGATTAAACAGCATCTTTAGATTCACATTGATATTTTCCACAGTAAGTTTTGTTTGAGTTAAGTGTTTTATGACGCATTGGCATGATTTCGACTATAATGTGCCTTCCGGTTGTAAGACTAAATTACTAATACTAGATAAAATTTTGCTGTCTATCAGTTTTGTCTGGGCAGCAGCCACTAGCCCTAAGCACATGGGACCTCCTACTCCCTAGTATTTTGCCATCTGAGAAGACTAGATACTGGTTCTCCTATCCTGAAAGCCAGGATATGACTTCCTTTAGTTATGACATAATTACGGTGGTGACATCACTGTCACAGAGCAAAACTCCACAACACAGTTTATACGTATGTAAAGTAACAGCGCACTGAGTTTTGACATTCTCAAAAAGATTATAGGATATCAAGAACAGCGTTCGAACGGAACAGGATGTAACATCCTTCTTATAGTTTTATCCTTTACACTTACAGTAGATTCGTTGTAACATTGGCACAAAGTACAATCTGTGAAAGCACCAATGTGTGTGATTCATAAGATGAAGCTTGAAGTTACTGATCTTAACCCTCGTGATGCTGTGATAGAATATATTCATAATTCTATGGTTTGTTTGCTACATTTGAATGCCACAATATAATACTAACAGATCTATCATTGCAGAACGCTGAGCACGACACTAGAATTTTGGACCCTAGTCCCTAGTGACAGCTGGTCAACTAGCAGACAACATGAACAACTATCATTATTCGTAACAATGGTTATGCAGCCAGCCGGAGATGGGCCCAACACACACTACAGGTGCTAAGGGCTGGGCTTGCACATGGACTTCCTCCCTCCAAATCAATTAATTGAACCAGAAATCCCATCTTTTGGCCACTAAATTTAACTAGAATCAGTAAGCAACTGCGGGCCTATGGAGTACTTTAGGTTACAGACTTCTAATTGGATGAAAATAGCATGTTGTCATAATGTGCGTTAGGTAGACAGTAAAAAAATCGGTCCTTTGGACAGATTGTGGAGAATATTCCCTAGATTTGTGAACCTATCTGCAAATTAGTTTGTATTCTCTCCTGATTTCGTAACCTTAAGTTTGCGTGATTCACTTCGGTTTCAGTATGGCATTCTGTGCGGAACACTTGTCGTTAAGGAAACTATTTAGCTTGTTTACACTTTCAATGTGTCAGTTCGTCGCTTGAAAACGAAATGAAAAACAAATATTTAAACATCATTTTTTAAAAAGTTCATTGAATGCTGCAAACTATTAGTCTAAAGAAGACTTACAGATTGTGGAATTTCTTGTAAGTGACAGTAGAGAAAACAGCCTTCTCTAACGACAGCACCAATTCCATGACTTATCTACGACTAAATCATAGTACACTGAAACCTCGTTATACCGCCAAGTAAGGGGCAAACAGAAAAATGGCGGTATAACGAGAATGGCGGTATAACGAAAATACCATGTAGAACAAAGGAAATAAGTAATTTACCAACATTGGACTGGCTAACATGTCTAAACTAATGCAGTTATCTCCCTTATCTCTCCACTAGACATAAACCTTCACTTATCTCGCGCTTCTCTTTCACAGTCAGAGCGAGTCTTGAACGTTTTTCTGCCATCAGGTANGTAAGTTTCGTCAAAGCCAGAGTCTACCTAACCGGACAGCGCACTTGTTGTGTAGGCCTATCTCGAAAACGCGGGTGTTGCTTTCTGCATGCATCATGGCTCGTCTTGCATCGGTTCTAAACAGTTTTGTCTATCACACATCAGCTTCACTTACATGTTTGTTGAAAGTCAGAACTGGAGAAGATCACCGAGGATTCTTGTTCGTGACAAATCACGGTTCGACTTCACAGTATGACTGTAAATGAGGGTTTATTATGAGAGCGATTTTGTGAGAGTTGATATAGGCCTCCGTGCGCAATCCTACCTTCACTAGCTGCGGTGGGCGAACCGAATAGACCTAACTTACCCTAGACAAGTCACAATCGATACTTCTGCTAGATCTAGACATTAAATTTTGTGCTCGCCATCCAGGCCTTTTACCGTTACAATTTCAAGAAGACAGCTTTGGGTCATATATTTCCATAATATTATATAATACTATATATTGGCCTGCATATAATAATAATTATGTGCAGAAATAGGTCTAAAACAGATCAAATACTGCAAGACAAGAGAGACTGCATCATGAATGAAACAAACAAACAAAAAAAAAATCAAAGCAAAATTATGCTTATGACCAGTCTCTTTTTTTTTTACTCTGAATCATGAAGTAGTCGATGTAGACTAGACTAGTATTCAAGTATTTTATATAACAAAAAATATTTTGACAATAATAATATGCCACTTTTCATAGAATTCTCTGAAGTCAGAACATACTCTCTTTCAGAGAAGGCTCTTTTCGTCATTTTTGGAAACTTCTTTGATAAAATCAAATCATTTTTTAGTTTTTATTTCGTCTCTCTTCCTTGTGTCATGAATATTTTGGGCATTTTGCGTTATATTTTATATCTGCTCTTACAATCTTTTATTAAATTGCTGCTTAAATCTGTGTGAATTTGCAGAAAATTCAGCGATTTTTATGAAAAGGGAGTGGTATACCTGATCTTGATTACGTAAAAGTTTTATAACTTTCTGAGGCAGACAACCCATTCGGAATTTTAGTACATGTACATAAAGGAAAAATAGTTTGTTTTAAAAAAAAAACCAACAAAAAACGAAGACAGAAGGAAAGCTCCATAGACCTGGAGGCTTAGGAGAAGATCCAAGTACCGTCCAAGACATGTTGAGTAGTCATGCTGCTTTGTTGAACGATATAAATTCAGTAATCGAAATTTATATCCTTCGCCCATTTCATATTCTTTGGCCTCAGTTGCTCAGTAATAATACTTGGTCGTTCCTTCATTGGCCTGAGGTACGGAGTACCTTCTTCCAACCCATAATGCCTTGCTCTGCGCTTGTAAACTGATTGTTGTTAGCAACGGAGTGGGCGGTGCCATCGTGGTAAACATGTGGGTGATCAGGCTCTGGTGCTCCACTGGCTTTTAACATAATATTTAAAACAGAAAATAGGTTTCCTTTGTGTTCCTGCAACAGACATAGCTCGATTATATTTGTCTCTCACATAGACTCAGAATGCTGGAAAGTTTAAGAGGTGCACCACCCTAACGAAAATCACTCATCTCACAGGCTACGCCCACGAATGCTTTTCTGCGTCTTAGTACCAGTCCTCTTAAAGATCTTACTCTTAGCGACTTGCCTTAGCCGTAGCTGTAGGCTGCTATCATATTATGTCAGATGACTATTCTTCGCCGTCTTTCTTGCTAGATACATGGACTACATGTATCTTCTAC
>JAWQUT010000130.1:1596967-1626654 GCA_033807755.1 Ellobium chinense | reverse complement strand
TCTCTCTCTCTCTCTCTCTCTCTCTCTCTCTCTCTCTATATATATATATATATATATATATATATACATATTTTATATATATCGAAATACAAGTAGTGTTCTGTTATTCTGCCCTCCCCTCCGTTTAAAATAAGAGTCTCAGGAGGAACACACACACAAACATGCGCGCGTGCATGTGTTTATAAGTGTGGTTTATTTCCTGGTCTGGGCATATTCTGACTTCTTCTTCCTCTCCTATACGAGCTTAGGCCTGTGACTGATGCAGAAGAGATAGGAAACAATGCACTGACCTGCGAGTAGTGTTTGCTTACATACAGACCACCGTTGATTCTTGCTACATCGTCCTGTAATACCAGGCCATTGATAAGGTCTTCCATTAACAAATTTGAAACATAAATGGTTGTCGCTATATTGATAAGCCTTTTCTTCCAGTTTTGTACAAAAGATAACATATTTCTAACAAATCTCTAGAAGATGTGCATCCTTCTTCGCTGTGACGGGCGTGCACCAACCAAAAGCCCACCCTTTGCAAAGTACTGCCCACAGAATACAAGAAAGAGATGTGGCTTCTCATCTCAAACTGCAAGGCCCAAACAAATGCAGTCCTGGAACTGTTTCACAGCCTTATCAGTTGCAACAAGCAAACACAAGCACACACAATTCCAACTCTTACTGACACCGAATTTCACAAAAATTCAACAAGTGTTTTCTAATAAAGTAAGTTTACTTCTGTAATTGGGCATACATATAATTACATACAAGTATTTTTGTAATGAAATGAGCTGCTAAACAGCAATGAGGTGAGAGTGTGAGGCACCATAACAAAGAATAGTCTCTTTCTCTCTTCTTAAGCCCAGGCAAACTCTTTTACATAATGTGTATGCCATATATTATGATAAATATGCCTGATTACTGGTTATACATACTGCAACCAAAATCAAGTTAGTTCTTGCGACTATGACCACAACAAACACCCAGCTATTATGGACAGTCTGTAAAACTGGGATCACATGAGTGAGTCTGTATGTAATGTTAATGTCAGGTCTATGACGGGCACATGTCTCCACAGGCCGAGTGCAAAGTTACAAATTCTATGAAAAATGATTATATATAATTCTCTTGCCATTTTTTTGGACCCCCTCTCCCACGAATATGCAGGGATGGTCAACTCTTCTCCCTTATATGTAGGTTGGGTCAATATAAGTATGTAAGAATTACAAAATTATAATTTCTCTGCTTGTCTCGCATTTCTGATAAGTATGCAAAAGTGATTAACTCATATAATGTTCTCGGTCTGTGGACATACATGCCCAATTCATTGTGTGGCCCATTTGATTTTCCTTTCAGTGAAAAGCTTGACCTGTTTAATATGTAAGCAATGAGACAAGTGAAGCTTTTTACCTGTAAACAGCATGAAGTGACCTTTTTGAGCTAAAAGATCCCTCGTGCAACAAAGCAATCTACAACTGTGGTCTCCCAGAAACTATTATATGAAAGAATGAAAGAGGCAAGAAACCACAGACCCACCATGCCTGCCGTCCACAGTCAAGGTGGAGTTGGAAAGGTAATGCTGGTGTTTTGATGTGGGCAGAGAGAAAAAAAAATGTAGAAACTGGTTAGGTTTAGCAAAAGGTAGTTTAGGCAAACAGGAGACTTGGAAACATCACAGACATTGGCCACAGGCAAGAAACAGAAGGTATAAGTGACTTGATATTTATCCCTCTGGCAATTTTATGTAGTCCAAAGACCAGAGCCAAAAATGTACTTATCCTTTGACCAAAAAATGCTGATCCAGTATTGCTTAACTCCATAACTAAATTTTAATAGTAAGTTTTACATGAACCAGCCTCTCACGCACATTGCTGTAGTCGCTGTTCAAATATGTCATTTTAAATTTACATATACAGTCAACAATATCTACGAAAAGAAAATCGTTTTTCTTCAACATACATGTCATAAACAAACAATCATGAAAGTACTCTGTACAGTGGGCAGATCAAGCATATCATAATCAACTATAATATGCCTAAAGAATGCCACCACACATGCTCAGGTTCATATGTGTAAAGCACTGAACATTTGTACAGTTTTGGTAAATGCAGAATATGAATTTCAAATTTATGATAACAGAAATTAGTATGTCAGACAGAAATTATCATTCAATAGTCTATCCAGGATAAACTTCGAAGCACATGCACTACACAACCGAAGTCTTGTGATCTGTGCTAACATTCTTAAACATTAAGCAAGCAATTCCACAATGAATATCATAAATAAACATGAGCTCCAAGATGAAAATTTCTTCTAAACCTCTCTCACCATGAATGAAACATGCTTATGTACCACTTTTGATAACTTCCAAAGAATCTGTGTACAACAAGCATGGCTGTCCATGATTGTTATTAGCTGAACAAGTAAATTAGAATGAAAACTTTCACACTAGGTGGAAGGTCTTTGCAGCACAAAATAAAAGAAATGGGTAAAATGGTTACTAAACACCAGCCAACAAAGAAATCAGAGCTCATCAAGAAATCCCACTGTCACTTGTCCACTAAAGAATATGCACCAACTCAAATTCCTTTAATGTGTAAATTATCTGTATTGATCTATAACATAATATTCCACATAAATGAAAGTTCTATCGAATCTATTTATTAGCTTGAACAGACCTGATTCCTAATGAAATTATTAAACTCTCTAAATTTCAAACTCACACATGAATTTTGACACTGTCATTAGAACTGATTCTAAACTCTGAACAAAGTGATACACATGTAACTAACTTGTAACCTAATTTGTGGAATATGACAATATAAATCACCGTAGACTATATGTCCTCTGTTGCGCAAGATATTTGCCTAATGGTCAAAAAAAGTCTACTGACTTAAATCGTGTCAAGGAAGATACAACAAAACAAAAATATCTGTTCTATCTCAAGATAACAAACCACATGTTGATTATTCAGCTGCAGTTCTAGCATAACGTAGAATAAGTTTTGTGGGCATTGACTGAAATTTGGAGTGATTAAGCAATGCCATAATGAGGTCCAAAACAATAGTAGTCATCTGTATGATTCCTGCATGAATTTTGCCAGTCTGGTTAATTTCTTAACATCAAGCTATAGCTATTTGCAGCTTTTGCCCTGTGGGAAGCCTCGAAGGGTCAGAAGGATCCCTCATAACAAAAGGTCACGAGCTGTAAGCACTTTCAAAGTTGATGCAAGACTAGAAGAGTATAAATGTCTGGATAACATAAAGAAGAAAACCAAAATGAGAGACTTGGGGAGGACGGGAAGGGAGGCAGGAGAGGTTGGGAGCAATGGGAGGAGGAATGAGTAATCAGTGCTTTGACCTTTTGTTTCTGTCTGGTCATACTGATTTTCTTGTGATACAAATCAAGTTAAAAGATAGAAAATAACAACCCTGTGTGGCTATTATCTTGTCAAAATCTTCGCAAGAAATGAATATAGAGCTAAAACAAATCTAAGGAATATGAGAAACAAAGGGCCATTTTTAGTGTAATAACTCTCATTGTTCTCACTGGACCTCCGAAGTCTGTACATCCTAGTGGGTGTTTTTGGAGCTGACAAAAACACATGATGATAATATTCTGCTGATTCAAGTCTTGATTTCTGCACATAAGAAACATGTAGACAAAAGCTGAGACAAATAATATCACATTTTGATGGGCATGTGTATGTAAAATTAGTCACACAAACAAACAACAGAAAAGCAGTTACAAACATGTGTAAATGAAAATGTATCCAACATTATCACTGATGAGCAAAAGCAAATTGTGGAAAAAAAACAACACTGAACTGGTAAAGAATGGAATGGGATTTGATGTCCTAAAACAAAATCTACTGCTTATGCAGGGCACTGGTAGCTCTGTATACATTTTCTGTCTTGCAATATCTATTTCTCTATATATTACAACAGACCTTGGTATAATTTAACCAGCTCAAACCAAATCCAATATATTAACAACTCTACACTCAAAATGACTGTGGGTCTTGTGATACATATGATGCTCAAAATGCTATAAAATTCAATTCCTTTGCTGTTTCTGATAGACATAAATACCACACTGCTGTATGGTGTCTTATGATCTGTAATATTACAGTGATGCATGCTTTCCAAGTTGAATAGCTCAGCATAGAAAGTCTCATTCTCTTTATTTCGCTCACACATAATGAAATATGGAAAAGGTTATCAGATAGTGTGATAACAAACAAGACTGGGAAACATTTTCTGTTCTTTTTTAAGAAGAATGCATCTAATTTAGAAAGATAACAAAGGAAACATTTGTGTTCTTGACAATGTTGTTTACAATTCAGTGTTCATGTCAGAAAGACCAAAAGTTTGGAAATGAAAGATGGACCATGTGAAAGTTAGTGCTGGATTCACCTCCACTGAAATGTCAAGAACAATCCTTTATTTTGATGGCACAGTGTGAATCTACTCCTGCATGAAAATTACAAGGTTCCAAGTGATGCAGGAAAAGTGCATGATAATAAATAATAAAATCTGGCATTTGCAGTTTAATTCTGGTAGCATAAGGCTCCTTGGGTCCAGCCTCCTGCTGGTTCTGCAACCACTGTTATGGATAATGTCTGTTACATGTGTTGTGTTGATCGCATGACACTGGGCTGCAAAATTCTACTGCCACGCTCAGCACTTGACAAGGCGTTGCGTATATATTCTGTTCCCACATTCAAGCATAGCGAGAGAACAGTTGAATAAATTCTATCATGGCACCATGAGGGTTAATATTACTGATTATCAGAAGGTAAAAATCACCTGAAAGTATCTGTATCTGGCCATGAAAAACTGCTGTCTCTAAAACTGCTGGTTAATAATCCAGCTTCTGAATTCGCTTGTGGAAAAAAGCCTAACAACCTTAGCTTTTATAGTGAACTTGGTTCATTCTAAGTTTTAGAACTACAACAGTGCCACCTGGCAGACAGAGGATTGTGAGCTCAGCACTGAAATTTCCACACAGTCTAATCTTGGCTCACAACTTTGTGAGATTCATATGCGCTGGCAAACCTACATTACTATCTACATCATTGAAGATGCCTAACAGCATGATGTTGCACATGGCAAAGGTGGATGTGACAGTGGAGAAAATGAAAGTGACAAATGCACACATATTTAAATGGTATTCTGTGGTAATGTCATGAGATGATGATGGCAATAATGAGATGATGTGAAGATAAACACAAATGGTGATTTTGCAAATACTTGCTAAGAGTTCGACCTACTGAAGTTGAGACCAAAATTAATGTGCTTTAAATGATTGAAGTGTGAAGGAAACCATGCTGATACTTATGGTGTTAAATGGAAACATCTGTTGTCTGTTTTAGACTTGCACCAATCATAATGAAAAGAAAGCATGATCTAATAATCTAGTACAGTCTTATTCAGTTTAAGACAAATGGCAAAAATGTTACTCAGTTTTGGGACATTAACTTGCTCAATCACAGCAAACATCTCCTCCTCCAATCTGCAGTCTAATTCATAGGTACAGTATTCATGAACTTTCACACACAGTCAAGTGCCACTCAAAGAACTGAGGCTAAAGTGTACTTTTGCTGTTAAATTTCTTAAAGTTCCCTCTTTGAAAGATTGTAAATCCTGAAATATAAAGAACATGCTTTCACTTCTGAAGGCACTACCAAGACAATGCTATTGCTCCTATAACTGTTTCCCCTTAGTTGTGCAGAGAAACAAACAACATCAAGAAAAGTTTGAGGAATATTCAGATCAATAAAATGACAGAATCAATTGGGAAATACCTATAAAAGGGGTCACAAATAGGCAAACAAATAATTCACATACTCTCAATACAAGCCTCACTGTACAAGTCATAATTTCTTATGTACATAAATAGCCATTTAGCTGAGGATCTTTCAAGATTCATATGGGTAAGGAAACAATTCTTATATTCCATTCAGATCTCTTGTTAGTGGAGACTGGAGAGCTTCGAATAAATTGTGGATATAAACTTTGTGTGTTACCATGCTTTTTGAGTTCTCAATATTCAATATTTGGACCTGTCTCTGTTCACTCATATTTCTATATCCAGTATAGTTGCTGGAAGATAACAGTAGTTGCTTTTCAGTCTTGAAATATATTTTCTCAATTATCTGGAACTGACAATAGATCCCATCAGTCAAAAACAAATCAAATATTAAGCTTTAGTTATTTATAAATTCATAAGTAAAGCCATTTCTAAGTAATACCCCTCATGAAAAAGTATACTAGTAAGGCCATTTCTCTTTTCATTACATAGATCATTAACATGAACATAGGTTTACTGTCCCGAAATGAGACATGGACACTAACAGTCAAGGACAGTCTGTTGAATATAATATTCTGATTTAAAAAAAAAATTGTCACAGTTAAATTTCTTGGACAGGGGTCATAGGTCATCTAAAATATCTAGAATATGCTAGAATCCGTAATTCTGGTAGTAAGCACTGTGAGGTATCACCAATGAGATGGTACATCACTCTATTTGTCACAACATTTGTCATCTATCTTTCACAATCTCTGAAGATTTGGAAAATGTCAAGAGTCTGCCATCCTTTTTATCTCTTGTACCATCACAAGGTAAGCTACATCATGCACAGCCTATGGGTCTCGTCCTGTTTCACTTTGTACAATGTTCTCTGCACTTGGTGTGCGGCTGATCTCCTGTACTAACTCCTGATGTTCACTGATCAACTTTTCAAACTCTCTCTGCCTTTGACCAGCAGTTTCCTGTGGAGTACAGAAAGGCATAATATAACTGAATAAATAAATCTGTTTGAGGGAATGAAGAAATACATAAGTAAAAAATACACTTCGTACAGGAATCAATAACAAAGCAAGTGTTCATCCTAGAATAAATGAATAATATAATAAATAAGAACTCTTCATCTGATAAATCGAGAGCAGGTAATCTCTGTCAAAGTGGAACTTACTCATGCTTATACCTATATGGATTTTAATTACATAAGCGTTCACTCACTACCTTCCTTCTCCCTCCCCACTCCTTTGTAATGTCAAGACCACCCTGAATTAAATGCTCCGCTAGTTTACCGCTCAACATTTCTTTCATCCTTTCAATTTTTCTTTTATGTCTAAGGTCTGATTCTACAAGAAACAGATATGACACAACATCAATTCTCATTTGACATCTCTGGCTACAGTAGATGTCAGCCTAAATTCTCTCTCTTTCTAAAAAGAAACAAAAAAAACCCAAAACAATGTACTACTGCTTTTACATCTCTCAGACAGGTTTTCCCCATTTTGCTGAGTCTTTCATCCAACAGAGAGAGTTTACTTTACTTTTTCTTAAGACAAATGCCAGCTATGCACTCTGCAAGTCCTTTATTACAATACTTCCTATATACACCTCTCTTTTTCACTCACTTTCATCTTCTGACTTAGTTCACATGCAGTCCCCCTTATCTGGTGAACAAAACGCGGGTTATCAGTAATTCTAAATGCATGTATCTGTGGGAAAAGAAAGTGACCACATTGCGGTAGAGATAATAATTGTTATTTGCCTCGTAAACAAACTGATCACTTTTCTTACTAATTCTGTCCCACTTCAGAGCGAAATCTCTCACTATTTCTCTATTCCTGATTCTTTTACTTCCATTATTTTTCTTCATTTTCAGTGCCCTCAACCAAATGGCACTCCATTATTAAATGGATTCTGCATGTTTATTATATTCATCATACAAAAGCCCAGCTATTTAGTTTTTGCAAATTATCTGTTATCTCCATAATTTTCGCCACTGGGCACTGCTTTACCACTAGCTTAGCTGACTCAGTCAAGAGAAAAGTTCGTGACATTCCCTGGGAACTGCACCCCTACAAGTTTGATGGCAACAAACACAACAATTATCCATGATCACATCTGAACAGGAGAATAATGAAGGGGTATTTTTGTTTCCTCACAATATCTTTGGCTTCCTTTCAGTGCTTAGAAATCCTATTATGGCAATATTCCTGTTTTCTATATGGCATGCCAAATTTAATTAACATTTCATAAAAAGCCTTCCTTTTCCATAAGAAGATGGTGGTATATGTTGTCTTTTAAATTTCTGTTCTGTGCATCTCAGCTCTGGTATTCCTTCAATAATTTTGAGAGAGATGGATTATGTAATCACAGTAAAATCAATGAGAAAAAAATATGAAATAACAGAACTTTGGCTCGCAGTCTGTAGGCCAAAAATAGCCACCATTTTCAACTGTGCCATCAAGTCATTGATTTTTCTCTGTGTCTTTTACAGTAACCAGAAGTAGCCTCCGCCTCTGCAGCAGCCTCATTATCTCAACCTTAAGAACTGGTTATGTGAGCAAAACAAGCTGGTCCTTGGCTGTATCGTTGTTGTTTTTTCCCTGAAACTATTTCAGAATATCTGGCAATGCCGCTGTGCATTTAAGGCTAAGGCATTTATCCTTCTCCTTCTGCATTAGATTTTGGCTATTCAAGACTAGGAGGTTAGAAGACTAATGATGCATTGTCGCATCAGAGTTTAACAAGGAGTAGAAAGGAAAGGGGNGGGGGGGGGGGGGGGGGGGGGGGAGTTGAAGAAAATATTCCTTCTTTACTGAAAGTGAGGGACAACGATTGTCTGCTGTCTCAAGCCATTCAATGTAAAATAGTTTTAGTTTTTTTTTTAAGGTTTCACCCTACATAATCTTAGCCACCCGTGTCTGTTAAGAAGCTTAAGCGGTGTCGCTGGGTATATCAAATATAACACAGTAATATTACTCTAACAGGTTAGCACAGACAATGATGACTGTACCATAAACAAATCTTCATGACTTACCATTATCGATAATGCAATGAGTTCAGATTCTTTCGACCTGTGTAATTTTTCAACAATGGAAGTTTTCCGTACCCGTCCTTTGGGAATCTCTGCAGATAAAAAAAAAAAGAGGCGACACAATGATGTGGCTGTGAAAAATTCAGAGTCTACCTGCAGCTGCTAAGCATTTAAGTGACTGTAATCATAAATGCAAATAAAAAAACGTTACAGAAAAGTTAGGATAGTAAGGGCAATAAAGAGTGGGTGAATGAGGAGAAGAAGCATGTGAGAAGAAGAAAGCATTTTGCAGACGATGCCAATAACAATATTCTGATAACTGGAAAGCTTAAGTCTGTCATATATTTCATGAGTGCCAGAAATGATTAATTTTCCGTTGGTAACCTCTCACATCTAAATGCAAGACATTTTGATGCAGCAGGACCTTTTGAAATCAAATCCCATGGGACCAAACCATAATTTTGATCCTTTGAAGTCTATGAGTTGATGAACAAAATTTTATTTACAATAATCAGCAGTTCAGGACCTGAGAAATTCAATATATATGCGAACGTCTCAAATACATAAGATTAAAAGTCAAGATTCAGCTACATCTTACAGCTGCAAAAGGGGGGCTGACGAAATTAACGAGGGGTAGGAATGGAGGAGGGAAAGGATGGGGGAAAAAGAAGAGAGATAGAAGGAAGAATAGAGGATGCTAAGAGAAAGAAGGCAAAGAATGAAAAAGAAGGAAGAAAGATTTGGGGTCGCCTGAAAGTTCGCTAGCATATGTACTGTACTATCAATGTTTATGCATTGTTATAGACGTTTTCTGATTGATTATTAGTCTAAATAAAATGAACTTAACTTGTCTCATTTTAGCGAGATCCCACGCAGGAGAAAAAAAAACTGAAGGAAAGCATTATCCTACACTGTAACTACAAACTCTGTAGTTACTGTTCCACAGTAGGGAATTTCCAACACATCAACGTCTTGCCCTGGCTTAAGGCTAGAAAGCTCCATTAGTTCTCTTCTCCTTACCTCCCCTAATTGGGCGGACATTTGACCGCCTTGTGATGGTTTGGAGAGACTGTCCCCTCCGGACATAAGGGTGAGCACGAGACGGGGATGTGATCAGATTTATAATGATTGTTCTAATTTGGTCCTGGCGCGCTCGTTTGCTCCTTCTTCTCACTGTATTTTTCTTCTCTCATTCGACCAGTCTGTCGTACAGGCATTGTTACGACGAAGACGAACTATCGGCTAACAAGCCAACAACTCGGAGTTTCCAATATTTTTCGAAACACTTTTAGCATTCCGTCCATTCTCCCACCATCCAGCTCTTCCAGTGAGGACCTAAAACAACCAATCTCTTTCAGTTTGCTATAGACTAGCCAGACAATCCACCTCTTGAACACTATTTCTGTTTGATCTCCTGCCACTAACTGTAACTTATGTGAGCCGTGTCTTTTAAAATTCTTGGAGATGGTTAGACTTGGTTCAAGCACATGCTTCTTTAAAGCTGTTCGACTCTCCTCTCCAGCAGGGTAGCTCTGCTTACTGCACCATCATCATCATCTGCTTGTAGACTCTTCTGGTGTTCCCTTCAAGGACACTTCACATCTCTGTCGTTCCCAAGATGTAAAGGGTAATGACTTTTTACCTACATCTTCCTCTTCAGATTCTCTGACCTTGTCCACAGCACGTTTCGTGATGTCTTCTTCGCTTAGTCCTAGTCGTATTATCTACTCGTTAGAAAGATTCAGATTTAGGCCTGTGTATAGGACTGACTCAACAAAGTACGCGCCTAGCAATTCAGTAGACTCGCAGAGGGCAGTGAAGTGTTTTTCCGAGTTTTTACGACCCTAGCGTTACCGCCAATGCAGCTATCATAGAAGATTCACTCATACATCTGAACATGATTTCGGGCTAGGCTAGTCCTCAACATCCTCACTGCTAATAGTACACGTAGCCCGTGATATCAGATTCCAAAGAAAAAATGCAGTCTACTTCCGGGCGAACTCTATAGTTTCGATCCAAGACTGTAACTCAATGTTCTCTCAGCAGCTTCCAAATCGAGATCTAGTCTTTTTCTTCCCCTCACACCATTGTCACAAAAAGGTTCTCTGATATCGTTGCCAAGCAGCAGACGATCTCTCTCTTCTTTCTCTCTGTGTTTGTGAGGGTGAGAGTGTGTGTGTGTGTGTGTGTGTGTGTGTGTGTGTGTGTGTGTGTGTGTGTGTGTGAGAGAGAGAGAGAGAGAGCGAGAGAGTGCGAGCGAGAGAGAGAGAGAGAGAAAGAGAGAGAGAGAGAGAGAGAGAGAGAGAGAGAGAGAGTGAACGTTTATGTTGTTCATCATTCCTCATAAATCCCATTCTTTCCGAAAAAGATTTCATATACCTGCCACATTTTGTCGTGACGGACTTAGACTAGGCCGTGAATCGTCGATAAGCTGACATGTCTATTCGTTGCTATGGAGATGACACTGATTGGCAAAGACCTTGCGATTCGTTGATAATAAATATAGGCCTGTGTGTGTAGCATCACTGTAGTTGCTCTCTCTAAGCCCGTATACTGTGTTCGTTCTCGACCTTAAGCCTATTTCACCATTCCCATTCACCCAGTGACACTGACACTGACAGTGAAAAGATTCTCCCCAATCCACAACATTTTCCTCGAAATTTATGAGTGACACTATTGTAACTGTAAAGCGCCCCTCTCCCCATGAATCCATTTCTATATCGAGTGCAGCGTGGTAGTCTGCACTGAACATTTTCCCCTTGCGAGCGTTTTGCACTGTCTGTCGAAAAAGAGATGATGATCATTCCTGGGTAGAAGACGATTAATTTCAAAATACACACTAGCCCAGACGTTACGACCTTCCACAGAGGGAAGGAATAATCATAATTATCTTTTTTATCTTTTTTTTTTTTGTCTTGCTTGCAAGCTGCGGCATTGCAAAGCTCTTCCACATTTCCATTACTATTGCAGATCACTAGCTTATACCTTCAGGCTGTAAGTCGTCAGTTTCCAGGGAATCAATCTCCACTTCCGCACTCTTGCCATCGTCCGTCTCCAGACCCAGCATAATGTCTGCACCACTGTTGGAGGTGGTCAGTCGGGGCCGCGGGCGCACATCTATGCTGGCGGCCATGGTGTCACCTGCGAACAAAATCACACATTAAACTACAACAGACTGTCAAGTTTTTCAGTTCCTGAAGTCCAAGTTTAGTAATAAGCCTCAAGCCTATGAGACCTATGAGGACGGGAGCTGTGCAGCGACCCAGTGACATAGATCCTCATTATGGCTTGCACGCAGAGAAGTTTTCTCCAGCAATTACAAAAAGAATCAGACAAAGGTTTGTTGAAACACACAGATATCATCTTGCAACTAATGAAATAACTAAAAAAAATGCGTGTATCACCTTATCATGAGCGCAAGCTTAGTGTGCATCTTCACATCAAACCTGAACGACCGACTGAAAGGTTAGTTAAGGCTAGGAGTTGTTGGAATATTTTAAAACATGACTGCATGCTCGTATAAGAATATATTATATGGGTCCAAGATGGGAGTTACTCTGATCAGAATGGGAAATACAGATGCTGGACACACAAGGAAACACAAGAAATGAAAATAAATAGATTTAGGATTCAAATGAGTTTCAGTGAAGTCATCAAGGCACCCATTCCAAGTAAAAATGATATACGAAATTCGATCTATTTTAAATACATAGATACTGTTTGCAGAGAGTTTTTAAGGAACATCTTTTTCTCAAATGACGCTGTTCAACAGCCGAGGGAATTATAGTGATTTGTCAAGGCACCAAATAACAATCTAAGGAGAAGCTGACGGTAAACATTTTCTGTCTTTTCTCCAGGTCATATGAACGGGGGGAAACACTCCCCCGCCCTGATCATAAATCTGAGGGAGGATTTGAAACGTTTTGAGGAATTTTAAGTTTCTCGTAACTAATGGAAACGTTTGAATGCAGAATAGAATGGGATATCGGCGCGCGTTCAGTGTATTTTTGGGGGGTTTTGAAATTTAAGGGGCGAATCGCACGATCGCACGGTCTTGAGAATACACTGCATTCCTTACTCAAGGCCAAGATATCTTCTGTCGAGTACACACTTAAAACAGCATGCATCTGTCTTAAGATCCAAATCTGTCATGACCAATCAGAATGCAAGATTGGCCCCTTTATGAGAAAATACATGTTGCCAATACAGGGATGTCAGAAGAGGGATGGGATGAAGGCAAGTNTGTTTGGGGGGGGGGGGGGGGGGGGGGTGAGAAGGAGCAGACAGGGAAGAAGCAATAAACAAAAACTAAAATGCACTTTGCAAAAAAATTGAAAATGCCAGAAGTAAACTACATGTATATTACGGAACTGATGTAATGTATCTGTCCTCAGTCCATGTGATCAGGCGGTTTTTGTGCGTGGGATGGAGGTGGGGTGGAAGAAGCACAAGATTCTTTACAGTAATGGAAAACAAGTATGAAATATTTGAAAGTTCACTGAAAATGTCCCTACTGCAGGAGCCTCAAACAAACAAAGCTCATTTTATCTGAAACAAAAACGGGTGGGAATTTTGAATGAAAGTGCGCTAAGCAGGGAACTGTGTGAAGCCACGGCTGTGTTAACAGCGTTTCACTATACACGTCTAAAACTTGTTCAGTCAGAGCACACAGGTATCCCAGTAATGAAGCCAGTTATAATAATTCCAACCGTTTTTTTTTTTCCCCCAAAATCCTGGCAGCAATGGCAGACACATATACGTGTGAACAAGGCTTCGGGGACAACGCTACAAACACAAACCTTATTGCACAAGTATTCTAAGTCCATAATCTAGTTCCAGGCGAAAGCATGCCATCATAAGACGTATTTCGGAACAGAATAATATGATTTCGATTTGGATCGACGACTGGTTTACGAGCCGATCGCTAGTGGTCCGGAGCCTGCGTAATAGCTGCGACAAACCGTGCCATAAATAGACGGCACAGGTGCCACGAGACAAACAACCTTCTTTATAAACAAACAGGTGCCAGAAACAAAGAAGGATGAAAAAGGAAATCCCAGGCAGCCGTTCTTTGACAATGATGGATCCCATCATCTTAAGACGACAGTGGAATCTAATTGTGAGTTTTGTCTTTCGTTGCGAAACGTGAGCTATACGAACGGCAACCTCGTGGGGGGTTGCTATACTGGGTTTCATGTCTTGATATATTGGTGGCAAATCGGCTTATTTCAGTCTGATGGTATCAATTTTATTTTCATCATCTCCCCCTTCCCTGCTCGTCTGAAGGTACATATCAAGGTAGAGTGGAATTTCTATAATAAGTAAGCCCTCAGTACATGGACAAATTATACTTATCACTGATATGTGCGTATTTATCGAGGTCTAGTGAAGTAATGAAACTACTGAATGAAAATGAAGCGGTGACTGTGAAATTCATACTCAATGAGAAATGTATTCTATTTATTACAATCACGTATATATATATGAATGCTTAACATCGAGGTTGCCATGTATATAATATCATATATGTATACCTCGTGAACAAGACCTCAAGCTGCTCTCTACAAAAAAAAAAAATTTGAAGGGGAGAGAGAGAGAGAAAGAGAGAGAGAGAGAGAGAGAGAGAGNCCCCTTCCCTGCTCGTCTGAAGGTACATATCAAGGTAGAGTGGAATTTCTATAATAAGTAAGCCCTCAGTACATGGACAAATTATACTTATCACTGATATGTGCGTATTTATCGAGGTCTAGTGAAGTAATGAAACTACTGAATGAAATTGAAGCGGTGACTGTGAGATTCATACTCAATGAGAAATGTATTCTATTTATTACAATCACGTATATATATATATGAATGCTTAACATCAAGGTTGCCATGTACATAATATCATATATGTATACCTCGTGAACAAGACCTCAAGCTGCTCTCTACAAACAAAAAAATTGAAGGAGAGAGAGAGAGAGAGAGAGAGAGAGAGAGAGAGAGAGAGAGAGAGAGAGAGAGAGAGAGAGAGAGAGAGAGAGAGAGAGAGAGAGAGAGAGTTACATAAGGTTAAACGCTCCCAGAGTTGTATGACATTAAAAGAAAAGTCAACGAATGAGAATGGGCTACTGACACTCAGGACTGTCCACAATTCCCATGAGATCCGAAACAGCTTGTTGTATCTGGCCGGGTCCTTCTCTATATCTCTTATAATATCCAGGCAAACGTTTAAAGCAATAAATGTTTAATTTTACATAGTCCAGTCGTAATGCCCTTTCTAGTTTGGCCCAAACGAAACAACCAGAGGCGGTCTTCAACATTACACCAAATGGTTGTGGTAGCACCACCATCGCAAGAACGATCTACCGCAGTGACAGCATAAACGAGTACATAAAAACGTCTAGCCTACCTGCTATTAACACTTGACTCATGTTCTCCTCACTCTTGTTGTCTTCCTCTGATTTTTCTTCTTCCTCCTTGGTCTCCTCCTTCTCTTCTTTCACTTCCTCCTGTCCCTTCTTCTCCTCACTCTCCTCCCCCACCTCCTTCTCCTTCGTCTCCTCCCCTTGCTCTTCCTCTGGGGCCAGGGGCAGATCCACTTGTGGGTACACTAAAGATGGGTGGGTCCCAGCTGAATCTAAAAGGAAACGAGAAGAAAAGAAAATGTCGTATGAAGTGCATGTATTAACCGTGGCAGTAGAAAGCCTAAGGATCGGAGTAGAATGACGTGTCGGTGAGAATGAAAAGAGAAAGAAAAAAATCGGAACAGTGAAAAAAAGAAAGAACGAATAAACATAACGAACAGAAAAAAAAAAAACAAGAACAAAGAAGACGGGAAGAAAAGAAAAGAAAGAATAAACAAAAGAAATAAGATGGATTTTAAGGAAGAAAATAATATAGAAGGAGAAATACGGCTTACAAACCAACCAACCAACCAACCAACCAACCAACCAACCAACCAAGCCAGCCAGCCAGCCAGCCAGCCAGCCAGCCAGCCAGCCAGCCAGCCAGCCAGCCAACCAACCAACCAACTCGGATTAAAACATAACTTCTTGGGCAAAGTAAAGAAACAATGGTAATAAAACAACGGCTAATCCACGCAAACGCAGCGTGAATAAGTGTGTAAGCGAGATGAAGAGAGTGAGAGAATGATGCATATATGTGAAAGGGTAAGGAAGAGTACGCTGAAAATAATTCTGAAAATAATTTTCTAACACAATCGCAGTGTGGCAGTATTAATACACCATGTCAGAGCCAAACGAGAGATTAATAGAAAGCTTTTAATTGCAGCCTTGATTATTTTCCCATCCATCTTTCCCAGAACAAGCCCCTTAAAGAAGCACGAGCGGGAAATAGAATCGTCACCGTTTTTGGCACGCATGCGCACTCTATAATTTAGCACAATGATCGGTCTGCAGATTATAGCCGTCCTCACCATTCAAGTCTTGAAATATTGTAAATGAATAGGCCTAAAAACTATTAATGTATTATTATAGCCTGCTTGAGTCAGCGTAAACCTTACGCAACCGCGCTAGAAGACCTGGGACGAGGAACAACATTATACTGTAACATAAACTAAGAGTAGTCTATACACAGATCCCGACTAAACACTATATTTCCGTGGCCGAAATAGTGAGCTATCAGAGTACATCACCTAGTCTATAACAAAATCTATGGCGCCAAATTGCCGATAAAGCAACACCAATATCTAAAAATATGTACACGTGAGAAAAATACATCAAAGTTCTGAGATACCAAAACTGACTTCTTTGATATTCGGAGGAAAAACACGGTAGTCTGAGTAAAAGCAGGCATAATATTATGAAATTGTCAATCATTTTTCAAACTGTAAGAATGAAACATTTAATTATTTGAACTGCTCATAGGGGCCCATAAATCTCTATTATTGGTTGGTAAAGTGATCTCCTGGATTGCCAGATAAATTTCATAAGTCTCAGTACGAGAAAAAACAGGGACTGCTTGGTTATTTTATGAAGGTAACAATATAACCATTTCCTGTACGCGTGTATATTGCGACGTCTATAGGTATGTGTGCGATTACATCTAACATTAGACTAGTGCTCAATTAACCGACTTAAATGTGTCCAAAACGCAGGGTGAAACCAATTACAATGACATACATGAAAACAAGACACAGCAATGGCCTTGTCCAGAACGATGGAGAGCACCCCTGGAGAGACAACATGAATAATCGTAATAGATAGGCGGGGCATTTCGCACAAGTCCGAATCGCGTGCACGTTTTCGTACTCCCAGACATGACAAAATGAATAAATAAACTGTTGTGTTTAGCGACCTAGATCTATATTGTGACGTTGTAAGGCTGGGACAGAAATCGGAATGATTTATAAATAAATAAATACGACTTTATTTACCCCGTAGGGAAACTGTTTTATACAAACACATAACAATACACATCATACATGTAAATACATAATATTACAAATGAAATACATAACAAAGTCATTGCTGGTCGCCAGCGGTGCAGCGCCCTGGTCCCCCCAGCTCTAAAGCCAGGTACTCATTTATACCTTGAGTCAAGTGAGGAAATGGAAGCGAAGTGTCTTTCCCAAGGACACTACAACGTACACCGCCCAGTTTGCGAGTCAAATACATAAACCTTAGACTTGAAAGTCTTCAGTTTCTGAGTACGACTCACAAACCGCACGGCCACGCCCAACCCAATTTTAACCAAAGTGATATACTGAAGCTGTTGTGCTGTTGTAACTACACAATAATATACCTTAGGGTTAGATTACATTTTCGGAAACTCGCGAAGCCTTCCACCCTCTTTTGTTGAAGGACTTTCAATCGAGTTTTCAAAGCAACTGTACCTGTGCACAATCTACCAAAAGAGAAGCCAAATGGCGTTATTTTCAGATGATTTATTCTGTTTATTCTTGGCCTAATCTTCGAATGCCAAGCAAGACCCGAACGTCAAAAGAAAAAAACCTGCTTAAAATATATTTCTGTGAAAACGGTAACTATCTACTGCATATGTTTCTATAATTTCCATATTATTTTTTTTCCTGTGGTCCACCTGTCTTTTAATAAGCGAGATATGATATTTCTATCAAAATTGAAGATCTATTTTGGACAATGACTATTTCTTTTCTGGAGTGTCCTAAAATACCTGCAATGTCGGAAGAAATGATTTACGATTTCTATAACCAAAATACAAAAACAAACTAAAGCTCTTAAAACAACACACGTATTGTAAGATCAGATGGAAAATGAATTTCTGTATTAATGAAGCCTCAAACTTAGATTTAACAGCAACTTAACAACAACAACAACAACAACAACAACAACAACAACGACAACAACAACAACAACAGCTAATAATGAAAATGACAGTCATTTTTGGACCGACTACAGTTATGTAAATAACCCATAATACTGGCATCAGAATAGCCCTGCATAACGACACTATTTTATCGGTATGTAGACTTGTTTCGAATCTCTCCAGCTTGATTGAAAGAGTTAACAGTGGAGGTTTCCACACGCTCAATTTACTAGTGCTGTTTTAAGCATTTACATAGCTAGTAACAGTCATGAGCTTACTTTGAGAGGTAATATCAGTATGTATCTATTATTATTATCTCTGGTCTCCTCATTTCGTCCTATGCATAATGGGGTAAAACAAACCCCCCCCCCNCCCACACACACAACACAGGTATGTGCTAAATGACAGATAGTTCCAAGTGCTTGACTCACGTTAGTCACGAGCGGAAAGTTCACGTGCTAAACGGGCGGCAGTACATCAGACTCTGAACGCGTGCTGCATTAAGCCAGACTAGTCTAGTATGAGGCGCGTGCTGATGACGAGAAAACACAACAAAACAAGTAGGCCTAGTCTAGATCTGTCAGATCTGGGTCTCGTTTTGCGATTGTTTCCCACAGGAATGCGGTTTATATCAGGAGAAAAAGGAGGAGGAGGAAGAAGGGGANGGGGGGGGGGGGGAAGAGGAGAAATTGAGGAGTTAGTCTGTCTGAGCACAGAGTGCATGAAGGAAGCAACCTATAATAAATTAATAGGTCTTAACGAACTCAAACTCCAGGTAATCGGTTGTTATATTCCTAATTGCACATCCATTCTTATGTGAACACTAATGAATATCACATTTCGTAGGTGACGTGCACTATAATCGTGACGCCACATAAAATACCATGTGCGCATGCCTATCTCTGCCATTACCGGTACTGTCCAAAGGAGATCCGAATCTGAAAATAAAACCTCTCTATTTTTACCACAAACGCCCGAATCAAATCGTCATTATCATTATCATCACGTGTTGAAGCATCGACAGTCAACAGCCGGAACTGCGTGTGAAGCTGACGAAATGCATTAAAGTGCAGTAGGTTACACCGATACAGTTCATGTTATCACTTGACAAATTGTCCACAACTGACAAATGCGCCTAATAGAGGACGCATCATCTTTTTCATCGACGAGAGTAACGACAGATCAAACATAACATGGTTGTAAATGGGGGTTCACATGGTTCCAATTTTCGATCGCGAATTCAATTTTAATCAACATGGGTGCATAGAGTTGTCCCTGTATTCAACATTATAAGCTCTTTGAGTACATACAAATGTTGGATACATTCGTTTTACTTTAAGCACGTGCAAACTAGGGACTAGGTATAGGCTAACGGAAAGCGAGGAAAGATTAGTAACCCTATCGCAAGCAGAACTCTATCGGAGTGAGGTGCCTTCACTCTAGTGAGGTATAGCGAGAAACAGCACCGAGAGAGAGAGGGAGAGAGAGAGAGAGAGAGAGAGAGAGAGAGAGAGAGAGAGAGACACACACACACACACACACACACACACACACACACACACACACACACACACAGAGACAGAGACTGAGACAAAGAAAGAGACAGAGACAGAGACAGAGAGAGAGACAGACAGAGAGAGATGACAAAAGAGAATGAAGATAAAAAGACGAGATCACAGTTACCAAAGTCCTGAAAAAAAAACAGCTTTGGGAAACACGGTGATTATATCTTACATACAGCGTATCAGAGGGGGGAACTCAAATGCTATTTAAATTAAAACATGTCGAACAAATCGATTACGCACTGTAAGAACAGATAAAAAATTCGATTTTCTCGAAACTTCTTCCAGAAGAGGAGATGTTTAACGTGTTTTCATTGAGCAATCATGACGAATAATGACGCGCGAACCGAGGGTGATAACGATAATACACAGCTGCATGATTTCATATTCGACAGCACGTGCTAAGGGCTGAAGTGGTCTTAAGAGTTGCTTTCAAAGGTTGGCAGTATCGATTTTCGATTATGCTATTCCCCCAGCTCTCTGACATCATTTCAGAAATGATTTCACTTGCAAGATTAACAAAATAAATATCTTTCTGTTGTTTTGTTTTGCGTTTTTCGTTGTTTTAGCGGGTAGAAGAGTGAGGAAGGGGAGGTGGAGAGAGGCATGAGCAGTGCATGCATGAGGCAGCGTGGCCATGCGGCTGTGTAGGTAATCCTCATAAAATGAAGGCTGCTAGGTTTGTGTTTGTGGATTCGATGCCGGGGCCGGGCGGTTTACGTTGAGGTGTCCTTAGGATAAACACTTCTCTTCTATTTTCCCACTCGGCTCAGGTGTGAATGAGTACCTGGCTTTAGAATTGGGAGGCTCAGGATTATGGAGTTCGTTTTATTTGTAATATTGTGTATTTGTATGTATATCTGTAATATTGTATATTTATATGTATAAAGTAAAACAATATTCCCACAGGGTGAATAAAAGCATACATTTGCTATTTCTTTATTTTCTGAATATTCGGAGTTGTATGTGAAATCCCAACAGTAGAGATACCTATCAGAAATTACTACCTATTCTATGACCCCCCCCCTCTCTCTCTCNCCCCCCCCCTCTCTCTCTCTCTCTCTCTCTCAAACACACACACACACACAAACACACACACACACTCACCAAAAACTCCAAAACCAATAACAACAATTAAAAAAAAAAAGACATGGAAATTTGGGACAGCAGACTAATAACAAAGATGTCAACGAGTCCAACGTACCTTCCGATCAAAATAGATCAGCTATTAACAATGTGGGATCTAAATAAGGCAAACATGTGTCGACCACGTGCGTGCTGGGTTAATCAGTAGGTGAGCGTTGTATTTCAAAGCGAGACAAAACAAAACTCAGCTGACTGAAAAGATCACGGGTTTCTGAATTTTACCATTTTGTTGGCCTTTTGGTAATAAAACACATACCTATTAACACGTGATGTTTATTTGTCTCGTTTCATATGGCACAATATCAGAGCCATCTTTGATTTACCTCACAATCATGACGACGCCCATATGAAAGGGGGAAAATGTTCGGCTATCTTTAGAAGTGGTGACATGTCTTTGTACTTTGCATTTGGAATTCAACATTCATAATCATAGTTATGTTGAGAAATGTTTCTGCGGGTTTTTTTTTTGCTTTTGTAGCGACAACACGGAACACCGTTTTCTTTTTTTTTTAACGACGACACGAAACACCATTTTTTTTAACGACAACACGAAACACCTTTTATACTTTTAACGACAACATAATACGCTAATGGCAATCAATAAATTCTTAGGCAGTCAGCAATCCAGTCATCTGGTAAAACCTAGTTTGTCAACTTTTGACCAAAATCGAAATCTGTCATAAATTCGGGCTCGCTGGGCTATTTCCGTTCGACAATACAAGTAAAAATTGCGAAAAGTTCAGTTTATTTGCGTAGTTTCACTCTGGACACTTCTTTTAGCAGGTCAGAGAGATTTTGACTCAAACAACAAAACTATCTGGAAGAAAAAAATTAGTCTTCAGATCTGAGTCAGGCACACTTACTGTGATTTATCAAGTCACTAAAGAGCAGTCAGCAGGTATGTCAATCTCGGTGACAGCATCGGATTCTAAATGTCAGTTGTTTAACACCTTACATCATATGACGTCATGTCAAATGCAGCCTTTCATTGAACTGACTAGACCTCTTACGTCTTGAACCATGATTTAATCGTAAAACTTCTACTTCGGGCAGATAAAGCTGGTGTTGCCCGGAAAATGATTATTATACTCCTGACATTTCCACACATTCAGAATCTATTTTCAAACATTCAGAATCCTGTAATTCTTACACCTGAATCGGTGTAATGTGTGATATCGATCGGAACATTTCCACACGTTCAGAATCCTGTGATTCTTACACGTGAATTGGTGTGATGTTCGAGATCGGTTGGAAGGATAGGCCTGGCCATGTCATGACTAACAATGCAAGAAACTGTTTCATGAAAGTCTTCACTCATGTTTACAACGGTAATGATTACCATCACCACCACCACCACCACCACCAGCAGCAGCACCACCAGCAGCAGCAGCAGCAACAAAAGCAGAAACAGCAGCAGCAGCAGCAAATGCAACAGCAAAATTGTGACAATAGGCAACTAAGTATTCAGACTCGCTACAGAGTATTAAACAGCATCACAGGGATCAATGTTGAACGCTTCATGTTAATAATTCACAAAAACCCCCGGTTCCCACTAAAATTTTTATGCTATTACGAACAGTAGAAATAACTTCATCGGGCTTAATCTTAAGCTTAGGTTTAATCCAGCTTGTTAAAAAAAAAAAGAGGTTAAAGGCCGTGACACTGTAGGTCACTGACTAATATTTTTCCCGAAGTGAGATAAGACCAACAAAAATAAATAATGTTCTTAGGCTCAAGGTGGACTTGTTTACACTTTAAATGACGGTAAAGGCGGATCTAAGAAATTTGTGATCTAATAAGGGCATTGGGTTGGGGTGAGGTGAGGTGAGGGAGTGGAGCGTTTTGATTGGTTGAATCTGCCATGCTATGTTTGACAGTGGTTTCCAGAAATTCAACAGAAAGCAGTATGTAGGGGAAAGTGGAAATGTCTGTCTGTGTGTAATTCTGTGAAAAACCAAGTTAACTTGTAACATTTACCCCGGAGTTCTTGACTGCCTATATACGCTAGTGTCGTGAAAATTTTCACCTCTGTTCAATAACATGGATTTACTGCTATTTCATGGTTTGCGATTCGTCGCCCATCTAACAAAGGAGCGTATGCGACACTTGCTAGTTCGTAGCATACGCCCTTTAGTAAGACGGGCGACGAATTATCTGTAACATTTTCGAAGAGAAACGGTTCTATTTTACAGCACTTTCGTCATACGCCAGCACTGATAAACCCGCCTATGAATAGCATGTCATAATGACAAAGTCTATGGACGTCACACATAATATGTTTATTATGTTGGCTCTGTTTTTCACCCTACAAGCGATGCTTACCTTGAATATCGTCAGCTGACCTCGCGGTGGGCGGCAAGTGGGACATGTACTCCTGAGAACGACACAATGAGAATAAACAAACACATTAATAACTCGTCGTCAGGGGGGTCAGGCACACAAAACACAAGATATAGACTAGGCCTACTGTAAATTACAATGGGTCTACATGTATATTTCATGTGGCAGATTCAACAGCATTCACACGAAACAGCCAAGTCAGAAACTCAATAATTTTATGTACAAAAATTATGAAATGATACAGACAAAAGTGGACGTATTTCAATTAAGAGGCACTGTCTTGAGGCTGTTCAACTCTTTGTTATACTTTTGAAAATCTCAAAATTGCCCTGATTGTGAGAAGTCTCTACTTGATGTATACATTACTAAAGAAAAGTGTGATTTTGTGAAATACAACGTTATCCGTCAACACAGAAGTAAACTATGTAAAACATCCAAAGGGGTTAACGAACTGAAATGATACCCTCCCCTTATAATTATGTTAGTGTACGATAATTACGTCTCTCTTTGAACAAATAAAACACCCTGTGTTCATAAATATACACTTCAAGAACAACAGCGTCTTGTCAGCAATTCTAAATATTACAGCGCAAGTGATCTAAGCCTTTTGTGGAGTTGGGAGGACATCAAATGGTCCTTACTATCAAGTCTCTTAGGTCGAGGAATTGAGAATAAGTGATCTTCGTCCTTTACCTCGAGGACAGATGGCCAATAAGTTAAATAAGCTACAGCTTTGGGTCTAACAATCCATCGGGACCTCAAAAATGTTGAAAATATTTTATTTTTTTTTAGGATTTTAATACCTTCATTTTCATATCTAATCAATTTAACCAGCGATTAGAACTCATAAGTAAAACATACACTACATAATATTTCTGGACAGGCTGAACACTAAACCGGGCAGTGACAGCATCCTCACAAGTTGCAGACCATGCACAATAAAAAAAGTAAATAAAGCGAACGTCATCAAGTATGTTACAAGTTACTGGTTTGTTTTAATTTGTGATTTTTATTTTCTTAAATACATCGTTAATGATTAAGTGAAACATGTTACATGTTTTCAGCTTCTATGGAGATTGGTATTGGCATGAACCTTTCACGAGACCCTCGGAATGATATGAATGACATAATATGAATGACGAATATGAATGACGTAATCTTCTAACAAGAGATCTTCAGGCTTTCCTACAGTCTGGGGCCTCACCAAGTCTGTATCCGGCACCATAACTTCCAAACACAATATATCAACCTTGCTGTCTAACATCGTTATAGGTTTAGTGAAAATGGGATCGTATACAACTTATTTTGTGTTAGCATGAAGAGATCAAATCCCTCACAAAAGGTTAAGATTTTATTTAGCTGAGGTCTGTACGGAACTCCAGAATGTCGTAATTGAAGTTGTGAACATAAAGATATAATATTAAAATTTTCATGCAACCTGATTTGTGGAACACAGCCTTATACCCCATCAGCGATTTTAGTAAGCAGTCTACATGATGCAGTACTGATATTTACTGCCGGTGTTCTCTCAGATGTAACATCATTTTTTTTTTTTATTCACCTCTGTTCATTGGGCAGGCACGGGTCAGAGGCCCGTCCCATGTCTGTCCTTACAATAGCAGTTGAAAAAGTCGCGCCTGAATATGGACATAATATGTACATGAGGTTTCACTACCCTTCCAGCCATGATACTAAGGAGTGATATGTAACATCATTATCAGTTCAACATCAACGTTGATGGTAAAATAGTAACGCCATGCCTCCTTGAGAATCTCTCATCTGCTTTTACGTTTTGTGGCTTCTGATGTTTTGTCGGAATTCAGCTGGAAAAAGCCTCAGACCATAAACGAAACATACAATAATATGAAAACATATTAATTTTTCTTGAGATAAACGAAATCGGTTAAATAAAATAGACGATGGGGTGAATTCTTGTTACAATTTTATTTCATATTTTATTCCTGAAAACACACACAGACACACAGACACACAGACACACACACACACACACACACACACACACACCACACCACACTACACACACACTCCCACACACCAAAAAAACCACACAGAGCCTTAAAATTCAAGTGAGAACTTTACACTTTGTTCTGGCTGCTTAGCACGGTAGAAAGGAGCTGCATTATTAATAAGGGAACTGTATATCGTATAACATTAAAAGGTGCATTGAAAAACATTAAAAGAATGAGCAAAATGAACAGGAAGGCGCTAAAAGAGAGAAAGAAAGAAAGAAAGAAAGAATGACAGAAAGAAAGAATGAAAGAAAGAAAGAAAGAAAGAAAGAAAGAAAGAAAGAAAGAAAGAAAAGAAAAGAAAACGCTTTAGAAAGAATCTATACTACTAATTGTTATAAATGCAATGTCCTCATGGTATTGTAATTTATAAGAGGTTAAACGGCCCGTAATAAGTACAATACTTGCGTCGTAAACCTAAAACCAAACAGTATAACGGCATCACCCTACAGCGGGATCACCTTAAAAATATCTGAGAAGAGTCTGGTTTCGCACATCACGACTAGCTTAGAGTACAAACACTCTAATCACGAAACACAATCAAAATTCCAACAGCGTGAAATTACTGGCTACAAAATCAATAAGCCTCAGATATTTCAAAACTGTCTTCATCAAAGAATTGCCTTTATTAACCCAGATCAGCTGCAGCCCACGAGCCTTGTGTGAAAAATAATACCGGTGGAGCCATCCTGCGTTTTTTTTCCTAAACAACAAGAAGTGATAAAATTTTCCAGTTCAGCAGAGAACCTACCTAACGTATCGGTACTTTCCTTTCTAGACCATCTACGTCAATTCTTGTTTCGAGGATCACAAATTAAATGTGTGGCACTCGTTGGTAAACAAACGCTCGCAACCTCCCGAACACACACGAACATACTGCTGAGCGACATCATAAACCTTATAACATTATGAGATAATAGTCATTCTGACGTCATACTGACGTGCTTAGAGAAATGTTATAAATCGTTGTTCATAATTACATTAAAATAATCCCTTGATAGAGAACAGATGATCACTTGCATTTTCACAAAATCGGATCTTTCAGATGCGTCTATATAAAGGAAACAGCTCAGATCTGAGATATCGTCATCAAATAAAGATGACGCGCATTTCATTCTATCACCTTGTTGATACCATATTCCCTCATATAGCATGCATTCATCAAAATTGTACTTAATAGTTGTAAACCATAAAACTGACTGTCTTCTGTGATACCAGCCGATAGCACCTACACTTAACAGCAACTGTTACTATATTATTTGCCTGTCCATTCCACTTTTTTTTCTTTTTTTTTTTTCATACGTATTGTTGTTACTAATGTTAATGCTCACGTGTTTCTTTGTAAAACCTGAGTAATAAATAATCTTGAATCTTGAATCTTGAATCTTGCATATATTGCATGAGACTTTATAGCATAGCATGAGGCTTTATCATACGTGTATTCATCATTCGGGAGTAACAATTTCCTATAAACCTTTCCGGGCAAAGACCACAGAATTTAGATGTTACTATAGTCTGATGACATTGCCGTAATGGTATATCCACGGTTCATAGTGGTTCATCTTTTAGGTACGTTCTGCATTCAATGAAAGCTTTCCTCGCGAAGACAGTTCAGCAGCGCGTGATATTGTGAACCTTGAATGCACCAGTTTAAAGATCACTTACACTGCTATAGTTTCCTGTCGTCAGATAACGGTTTATTATTTGTCTCATCAATAAGGTATTAAATACGCAGTCACTGTGCAGTTGAGGAGAAATTATTATTATTTTAAGCTGGTACGAGTAAAATTGCCGGCCTCTCGAACAGAAACAAAAAGCAGAAACGTGACCAGGAATCGAACCTGAGATCTCCCAGTGTGAGAACAGTCTGATCTCTCTCTCTCTCTCGCTTTCTCCCCCCCCCCCCCCNCCCCCCCCACCTCCTCCTCCTCTCTTTCCCCACCCTTTTCCTAGCTCCTTTCCCACAATCATTTGACAACGCCTTCACAGCTAAGTCTTATGTCGTGCTCATTAGTGCCAAGTATGCAGATCAGTGCATGACAGACAATCCGAGTCCGAGAACTAATGAAACTGAATTCGATCTAATGGCATGGCAAAGGACCGTTTCCCTGACAGGCGAGGTGGAGCGGGGGAAGGGGAGAGACTCCAATATAATATCTTTCTAAAAGCTGCTGGAAAAGCTAATAACTAAAAGGAAAATAAAAACCCGGATGCCAATCATAACGGCTAAGCAGATCTAGGATAAGGAAGAGTTGTTGAGTTGAACTGAAAGGCTTCCAGATGTCAGCGCCTAATGAATGCAATCGGTCCGCAGGCTACAGCAATACAACAGACGAATACAAAATGTACCACATTTCACTTTTTCGGCCGTGGACCTTGCCACATGCCATAAATACCCCATAGTCGCGCTTCCTGAACTCCAAAATTCCGCATACCCATTTATGGTCTGTTCCCGGATGACATAATGTCTAGCAATTTTAAATCATAAACTCAGACACCTCGCAAACTCGAAATCATGTAATGGTTCCTTAAAATTCGAAATAGTACATAAACACAGATTTCCCAGAGGTTTCCCAGAGGCATAAGGACAATCCAAGACCACTTTGCGTTCTCACACCTTTCGTCTAGAAAAGCTGATAGATCTAGATCCATCCCTGATCTGCTCCTTCGCATAAAAGCATCACTCTAGGTCTACACGAAGACAATGCTCAACACTTTGCTTTCCAGTTTCGCAGAACGTTGAATTTCCGATACGCCCCCCCCCCCCNCCCCCCCCCAACTGCTATTTTCGACGCACGTAGAATTTTGAACTGGCCCACTCCTGGAATCCGAACACCGTAAACGGCCTTCTTAATTAGTACGCTTCCAAATCGAGTCAGACGATTGGTGTGATGTTATTGGTGATTTCTGTGCCTTGTAGCGCTTTCCTATCCACTGGTTTGCAAACAGCTGTCCCTGCAGCCCATTCCTCTTATGTAACATACAATATAATGTGTTTGAAGTGAAAACAGCTGGGGATTGTAGACAATGACGTCCTCAGCAGCAGGTAAGCAAAGTGTTAAGGACAAAACATCAGACGGAAGGAGAGAAGCCGAGATTTTAAAAATCCCCAAGAGACGGCATCCTGTGACGACAGCGGCAGAAACATAACAGATGACTCTATAGTTCTGAAGCATGCGGCCTAAAGGGCAGAGCACACCTATTCATACATCTGACTATGCGCTGTACTTCGTTTGCTGAAAGATCCTGTTTGCAGCCTGCCAAATGATGTTTGAGTCGCTTTTTCACTAGATTACATCTATATCAAACTACAGATACCATACGAAAGGTAAAAGGAGCCTATGTACTGTCATCTGCAAGCACTATGCCCAAGATACAGTCATTTGATTTGGTAGAAAAATCAATGCGAAAATTTCAGGAAAGTCCACTGCGTTATTCAACTCACAAAAACAAAATTTATCCATAAGAATTCTCTACTATTTCCTCATGAATACCAGTATCTTTGAGTATAGAAATGATTCTAGTCTAGTTTCGATTTTCGAAAAATAAAAAAAACTGACATAGGAAGACCCGACTAGTCTGGTATCTTAGAGCGATATAACCCTCACTGCACGGCCCTTACAAAGCGATAAGAGCGGACGACAAATTGGACCTTGCACAACCCTACCCTGCAAGTGTGATCCAGNCAACAATTACAATAAACAATAATACACTCTTGGTTTACATAGTCTCATGATCTCATTTCTACACTTGCTATCGCTCACTGCACGACCCTTACAAAGCAATAAGAGCGGATGACAAATTGGACCTTGCACAACCCTACCCTGCAAGTGTGATCCAGATGCCCAATGACAAAACCACCCATAGGCCATCGAAAGCTGGTCAACCAAAAGTCCCTTTCACTGGTTGTGAAAATGAAGTTCGGTCTAGCTACATAAAGTATAATCTTCTCCTATAAAAGGACAGAATGTTATGCCGGATACAAACAGGTGTGTTTTGTTCCTAAGATCAAGAAGATAAAGCCTCAAAGACCCCACAAAGACCAATCAGCCCGCACATGAAAGCAATAGTTCCACATTAACTGGTGAAAGACACGCAGCAAAGAAAACAAAAGAGGTCAAAGCAGGAAAGAAAAACAAGCCAAATGCGTGACAAGAAAGCCTTGAGATTCCGGAGGTGATTAAGAACAACAGAATGGGATGGAAAAACATTTGGCAGCTATAGCGTGAGTTAAATAACGCGACATCTTCCAGCAGGAAACGAAAAGTGCAGGATCTCCAACTATTAGGACACAAGAAAGGGCCATAATCAGTGTTTACTCTCGATTCCTTCTATTTGTTGCTTGTATTTTACTGAAAGAAAGTGACATAGTGTGATGTGCGAGGCTGTGCCCTAGGCTTATAAGAGACTATGGAGACACGTTCGACACACGAGAGAGAGAGAGAGAGAGAGAGAGAAATAGAGAGAGAGAGAGAGAGAGAGAGAGAGAGAGAG
>JAWQUT010000130.1:1581892-1596960 GCA_033807755.1 Ellobium chinense | reverse complement strand
AGAGAGAGAGAGAGAGAGAGAGAGAGAGAGAGAGAGAGAGAGCGTACAGGGAGTACCAATAGACCTATAGCCTATTGTATTTCCTACCATTCTTTGAACCTGCTCGATAAGATCATGTATGTTAGGAAACAAGAAGTGTTATGTTTACTTACAGTAGATAGATCTAAATATAATAATCGCTAGAACAAGGGCATTGTTGAATGCGTGTAGATGTGGATTAGTGGTTTGTTCCACAAAATTATACCGCACTATAGCTTGTCGCCAAGTCGGTGCCAAACTACATTATCAAGCAGAATATCTCAGAGCGAAAAGATATTACTGATCCCCTTAAAGTGCACACTGATGATACACTGTACTGATATGACACTGTCATTTTCATAACTTTCTCGAAATACCACAGTCGTGCGCTATTTGGTAACTAGAATCAATTTTCGTGCTGTCAGATTGTTTAGGAATAAGTAGGATTCCGCTTGATCGTGACATCAACAGGTGGTTGAGCGTGACCGAATGGTGAATGCACTGGACTCAAGATCTGCAGGTCGTGAGTTCGATTCCCGACCACAGTCGTACTGTAAACGCCTTGGCAAAGCATTTCGTTTACATTTTTCTCAGTCCTCAGATTATAGACAGTGGAAGAGATTGTCAGAGTGCTAGTGTTCGGCGCCTGTAATTGGCACAGACACTGTAGACTCCCAAGGGAGTTGAGAAAGTCCCAGGCTTGCTGGGGTAATAGTAGTGTGAAGGGCTATTCGCCTGGACACGTGATTTATAACCTGCATAATTATTATCTAGGGAGCATGGAAAAATTGCGATTGTCCAATGAACTGTCTAAAGAAAACACATTACGCGACATTCTGCTATCTGAAATTTTTTGCAAATAATCTTGCGATTAAGCACAGTCGACTGAACTAGAAAGAACATAAAATGACCCCATTCTATCCGCCAGTTTGTCAAAGGATTAGCAGAAAGCAAAACAAAGTGATGCCGTCAATTTGTCAGGGCTGTGAGCAGGAGGACTTTCGGAGCTTAGTACCGACATGACGTCACTCTAGTTCAGCTTATTGCCATGTGAATTATGTGGCTAAAAAGCAAAACTAAAATTTCTAGAGTCGCTATCTATATAATATGCGTAGAGGACAAAGGAGAGGCGTCTCAGAAATTTCAGAGGATTCATCTTAGTTCAATGCGGAAATTACATACTACTTGTGTAAGTTGCATGTTGCACAAAAAAATACAGACTAAACTAGAGCGACCTTTTCGGTTTGTTTTCTTCATTTCCACTTCCACTTTCTTGTCTTACGAAATGGTCAGCACAGTGACATCATAAACTTGTTTTTCTTTCTAACGATATAGTGGCAGAATGACGTCATCACCTTGATTTCTTCCTACTTAAGTACTCTTCTGACAAAATGGTGAGCATAGTGATGTCATAATCATGTTTAGTTCCCACTTACTGTTCTGATCAACTAGCAAGCAGGCACTCAAGTTCAACCTTTATCGATTTCTGAAGTCACGTAAATTTGTTATGTTTATGTAGAAAAAAAATGTGGTTAAGATAATTACATGCCCTCTGTGCAGTCGATATAATTCAAACCATTTCACCAATGAAACAACGTGTTTTCCAGTAGCTGTTTTTATCGACATAACAATAAACCCTACGTCTTCACATCGATGCCAAATTCCAGCACACGCCCTAAGACACTGAAGCTGGCACTTGTCTGAGTTTTGCACCGGGGTCAACGATACTGCCATGGCACGATTTCATCGACAGATACCGTTACACAATATGAAGCAAAGTTCAGCGCTGCCGGAGGGTTCTTAAGTAATATTGACAACACGATTATATACTTTACCAACAGGTCTCAGGTCGCTATGAAACTATTGCACCTGTGCTTATCACGAACACGGCATGATTTTTTTGGCTTTCGCAAGTATCTTCAGGATATCTGGCACTGTTTTGCTCATTGTCGAGCAGCCGAAGGCAAGTTGTCCGGTACATATATTTCGTTGCGCACAGCGGTATTGAAACAGAAAAATTCTAACGGTGTTTTAGATCTCCTGACACAACTGCACCGATGTGCATCACGAGCACTTGTTATCTTTTTCTTTACAAGTGTCTCTCCAAAGTTTTGAGCTGGCAAATTTCTCGCTGTCTTAACAGTGTTCCACGAATTAACTGTATTGATGAGCATATTTTGCTTTTGGGGGATATCTTTTAGAAGTGTCTCACCAACATTTTACGTTAGATAAATTTTCATTGTCCAACAGCCGAGGGCATGTTAAGTCCTACGTTTTCTCGTATTGGAGGGAATGTATTGTACCATAACAATTGGGTGTTCAAGGATCTGAAACTAGCTTTTATGCGCATCATAAGCGTAGCGTGTTTTTTATTTTACAAATGTCTCACTCAAGTTTGAAACTAGAGACATTCTCAGTGTCTGAGGGCCTTGCGTCCGAGATTTTCTTGCACCCAGCGACACTGACCAAGAAATCTAACGGTGCTCTGGGTAACCCTGAGGCAACTGTATTGAAGTGCATCACGAATATACATGATATTTATGCCCACGTTCTCAAATCTCAACAAGCTATGTTTCGCACCAGATAAAGTTTTCGCCATTCACGTACCGTGAAGACAAGCTCAAAACCATCGTCTCCTTGTCTTCAGTGAGGTTTGTTTTCTTTCTTTCTTGAATATTGTACCTAAAAGCTGTTGATGTTCCAGGTCACCCTAAAAGAATAGCACTGATGTACATCACGAATTCGACGCGTTTTCTTACTTGTACTAGATTAGTCTCACAATGACGGGTCGAGGGCGCTAAGTTCCCCTTTAAATTGTTCCAGATGGCATTTTGTTAGATCATAAAAAAATGCATTGTTCTGTGTAACCCTGTAACAACCGCACTGATATGCATCATGAATGTGACACTTATTTTATTTCCTCTGGAGAAAGGAGGAGAAGGGTTCCTGATTTTCACTTGACTCAGTTGTCCATGAGCCACTGTCTGATATTTAAGACTCCTTGTTCGAACGGGCCTTCATCAGATCACAAGATTCAATAGATAACTCACAGAACCCTGGTATTGTTATTAAGCATTGTGTAGCTATACACTATACTATTACAGAATTCTCCGCCCAGGGCATTATAGGCTACCAACTGCCTGGTCATTGGTCAAATATAAGGAGCAGACGATACAAGGCACCAAAAGATTGATTTCTGTACCTTAAACTACTGCGGAGACAACACAGAAGATGACATTTAGGGAATAAATCCTTCTTGAACAATTAGTGTTACCGAACGTATGGTGTCTGCGGCCGTATGCATAATCCATACGTTAATTTACGTATTCCTTAATCATAGTGAACACTACTAATATTTTATGAGTTTCTCGTGGTTACCGCAGTGCGGTATAGCTAACGTAAAGAGTATGCATACGGCCTCTACTCTTATTCAGGAAGAAGACGGCAAAGTGCATCAAAAGGTGATCAGATCTACCAGACAAAGGACACCGTCTTACAAACAGACACCGACAGCCGCGAGTCTATTCTGACATCAATTTGTCCACATAGTCAGTGAAAAGAAGACCACAATCAAGATAGCAGGGAAGTCTGAGCCAGGAAAAACCCGGAATCACAGGGAGACACTAACGACACAAGCCTGGCCATTTATGTAACTATGTAACTATTTCCCTTCCTTTCGATTAAATGCGCCCAGAATAATTTAATTGGCTAATTAAGGGCAGCCTGGTCCAAGCCTACAATGGATGGATTTGGCCCTTATATAGTATCACAGACGGTCCAAATGCTCTGTACAGCCAGCCTATTGTGAATCCTTTCTCTCAGAATGTACTGAACGCCATTAAAAAGTATCCAGACAATCTGACAGACCAGGAGAGATAATGGTGATGATGGTGATGGTGATGATGGTGATGATGATGATGATGAGGTGGGAGAGAAGGAGAAGAAGGGGGAGGTTGCACTCTATTTAAACCAACTTTAATTAGACTCTGAAGCCCTTGGAACATTGTTATAGTATTTATTTCTCCATCTCCAGTTTTCGTCAGTGCCCAGATCTTCTTAAGAGATTCAGCAGAAGGAGTTCAGTTCAATTTTGCGATTGTTGTTGTAGCTTTTTCTTTTTCTTTAAATCAGCAGTCTAACTCTTGTGAGGTTCACACTATTTTGTTCTTGTAATTGAAGAAGGCTGTACAGCCGGAATATTTTACTGCTGTGAAATGTTTATGTTATGTTTATATTAAAATCGTCAGTGATATATGAGAAGCCTAACTTCTCGGCTTTTTAAAATGATCATTTCAAAGGATGATAAAGTAGTAACAGCCAAACAGGCTGAAATACTTGATGATGATGATGATGTTGATGATGCAACAGTTGTGCGGGAAGAGATGGGATACTGATAGTAGGCCATTTGTTTGTGAGCAGTCATCACGGAAATACTGGGTACTGGATTCTGGCGTTTAGTTTATCTTTAATCCGGTTATAGAGTCATGGATACCTCATGAGAGTTCCATAACATAATACGGGCTGGTACTCTGATTGCGCAGGCAGTCTATAACTTGAACACTATAGTTATACACTGTCTGCAGATTTAATTAACACCTGGAGAGTGGCGTAGCCCTACTCAAGGGACACCGACTGGGCCATCGCCTGATGGACACGCGTACCACAATAATATATTAAGAGGCTCAGATAAGAGTCTTCAAAAAGTCGGTGGCCTCCGTCAATCCTGCTTCAGTGGCCACTTGTGGGGGGTGATTTCCATGTGCGTCATGCCACTGTTACCCCATAAGACCTAAATGACGTTCTCCACACAACTTAGTAGGCCGCAAGGGCATTGAATTTGAGACCAGCAATATACAAGTTTTGCACAGAGCGTACCTCGCAGGTATTTTTACATAGATCTACACAGTGGACTAGCTGTGCTTGCCTACGCTGATTACAGAGGGCTCAAGACGTTATAATAAAGATACCATTATATCGTCTTAGCTTTGTTCTCATCTCAATAATATAAGCCGTTATGTAACTCCGGTAAGTTTCGTCCACTCATGTCCATTGCGCTGGTCTATTCCATGCATTCAAACTATTGCATGCCGTAAGATGTATGACACGAGTATGTTTCGCACCTTACAAAGGATCGTTCGAGAACAATTCATCTTATGTTATACTGCAAATTCGGTTAGTCACCAGTGAATAATACCGTTACTGTTCACTGGAGTGCTGCTACGGCACAGTAAGTCGAAATCAAAACACAAACAAGTTATTCACCCTGGTCTGCCCTTGGCGTTACGAAACTACTGACAGTTATGGAATTTATCCAGGTGACTGCTCCCAACCAGCGGATCTGAGAATGTTACAAATNAAAAAAAAAAAGCGAAGGTGTCCTCTCCTTTCGTCCCGTTCTACTCTCGCCGCGACTTTCGACTGGCATAATGTGCACTGAGTGAAAAAAGCTGCATATTATGACTATTCGCTATCTATTCATATTCATATTTTGAGGGGTAATCCATTTCACTGGCCTTTTAGGAAACGCAAGCTTTGCAGCGAAATGACAAAATGGTCTGTCATTCCTCACATGAACAATAACTTGTAGACAGAAACAAAATCTTTTATGAATTTATTGCCCATTACCGTTACTTTACATGAAATAAAGGCTTTTACTGCAAAACTGCGTTCATGTTTAAAGACTGGAGTTGACCATAGTTGTAGTGGTTCTGTGCTATGTATGAAATGTTGTCTCTTGCAGGTGTGGCCTCAGAATGTGCCTCATTTGTGCCAGTCTTTCTGCTATCATTGTCTCCCTCAAGCTAGATGTTGTCTTTTTCCCTCTCATTTTGTGCTGTCCTTGTGTATGCTGGCCAATCAAATAAGTAAAGAAGACACTGCCCGTTCTTTTTTTAATGATACCAAGCTTCCAAACTGTCATTTGTTTCGGATGATGATGCATTCATGTTATCAGTCTTGTCCAGTATCAAGAAAGCCTGAACTGTGTATAGTTTCACAGATTTGTTCACTTTTCGTTTGTCTCTGTAGAAAGATGCTAGAACCAGTTTCATAACAATGCGACTGGTGCATCCTCACGACTTTCCACCAAATGTTGTTTTTACACTCGCCGCGAAAGTAGAACGTGGCAACAGTGAAAAAAACTTATCCATAGGTATTTATTTAATTAAAAAGTGGTGAAAGTAGAGCGCAGCGAAAATAAGGAGAGCAGACGGAAATGGGTTGAGACGGTATGGAGGGAGAGGGAAGAGGGAGACGTGAGAGTCTGAGTTAGGAATTAACGTCCCGTTTCGGTACAGTTACTGCCATATTATTATATCATCAGAGACAAGGCTTGAATTCCCGGCTTGCTGCCGTGAGATGGGTTCCTTTGAAACACTGCCAAAAACATCCAGGAAAAAAACCTGGGAATAGCGGGATTCGACACCGGGAATTTCGCACAAGGAGTCAAACGCCCTACCTCTCGACCACCGTATCGTGGTGAGGGTAGATGAGAACTCTACGGAAAGAAGAGTCACGCAAAGCAAGAGGAAGATATACATTGACATTACTAAGGGACAAGGTGAGAGCAGGAAGTTAGCTCCCAAGGGGTCTGAGAATGTGTTACAAATGCCTCCGTGTTGGAGAGGAGGGGAGGGGGATTGGCTCAGATTGTGGGAAGGGGTGGGGAAGGGGAAAGTAAGTGGAATGGGGAGAGAAATCTCTGAGGAGAAGAGGTTGGCATGCACGTGAAAATTATACTTTACATGACTTTCAGACAAAGGACGACCAGGGAATTACAAGCGACATTCCTGGACCTGGCTATGGCTTCTACTGTTTTTTCCCCTACCTCTTTCCCATCTTCAGCTGGCTACTTTCATCCTCTCTTTCCTTCCTTTCTTCCCATATTTCTTCCATTCTGGTTATCCCAAATATCCCAATTTTCTATAGACATATTTTTATTGTGACCATGAGGTGGATTGAAAGGGGGTAGGGGTGGGGTGGGGCGGGGGCTTCTGCTGGGACAAAGCAGCAAGTTCGTTGCCAATACGTCGTTAGCAGTCACGTAGGCCCTTGGAGCTACTGTTACTTTTAACACTACTGTCGGTGTCATTCGTGCTGCACTATTCGGGCTTACAATATAAGAGCGACTTTTTTGTAACCCGAGAGAGAGAGAGAGAGAGAGAGAGAGAGAGAGAGAGAGAGAGAGAGAGAGAGGCTCACCATTAGTACATTAAGTCTGGGAGAATAAACATTTTTTTTCATTTTGTTGTCTACTCTGACAGAATTGCGATATTATTCACACCCCCCCCCCCCCCCCCNCACCCCCCCCCCATCCCCACCTCCTTTCTTTTTTTGCCACGCTGAGCGTCGTTTGTTTATATCTTTCTTTCTCTCTTTGTTTCTTTTTCTCTCTTTCTTGCCAACATCATGTCGTCTTGAAATTTTGATTGTCATAAGGAAACTCCTCTTCAAATATAAAATGAAAGACATGATAAATCATGTATGTTCAGCCTGTACGTTCTTGATCTTCGTGCACGTTATGTTCTTCATGTAGTTCGCTGACACTTGTCTCGAGATGGTCTCAATGAATTATATGATTGATGTTCCACCCTGTTATGCTAGCCTGTGGCCTTCTCTTGCTGTTACAGTTTTCTCTATAATTCACGAAGCGTCTGGAGAAGTCTATGACGACGTTAAGCCTTATGTAATCGATTTTTTTCTTTAATCTTGGCATCACGATCAGCAGTATCGCGATTCTGTTAGACAGATTACTGTGCTGACATGACTTGTAGAAGAGTTTGCTCCCTTACCAATAACGTCGTAAGAGAACTGAGAAATCCAGACACACCTTAGTACTGAGTGAAGGAAGAGAAAATCGAATAGCCAAATAGCGAAAATAGTGACATATAAATAGTACTCCCCCCGTCCTACATTCAGCGAACTCTAGGTAGCGAAACATTTTACTGAAAATGGCTTATATTATATTATATTATATTATATTATATTATATTATATTATATTATATTATATTAGCACGACAGTTTTGAGCCTAAAAAAAAATGCGTACTTCTCCCCTCCTCCTTCTGTCCATTCTCACTCACAGCCAGCGCAACTTCCGCTGATCAGCAGAAGATGCTACTCAAGCAATCCGAGCCTTGCGTTGGATGATGGCGACATGACGGTTATGACAATATCTTTGTACGAGTGAAACTATGCCATGTACATGACTATTGATACTGTATCTTCTTCCGCAAATATATTTCTCGACAATAGTATAGTTTCACTTGGAACTTGCACAATGCCATTCTATATTCGTCTCGCAGCCACTCAAAATGAGGCTTAATTTCCCCGAAATGAACTTCTTGGCATGACATGAGAGCTTAATGTAAGTACATTCATTATAAATAATTAGGTATATAAAGTTTTGGCCTAGCATTATTCTACCTGAGATATAGCTGTTTGGAGTGACAGGGATCACTCAATGCCAAGACATAAATTTCTGAGAACCCTGCAATTGAAGAACAATGCTTTACTCTATGATTCATCTACTATGCTTCACATAAACACGAATTTATCAGCATATACTGATCATTCGCCCGTAAAAATCAATGTTTTTTTATACACAGCAATGAATTTTACTTTTAATCCCACAGCAAAGAGATATTCGAGATCAGACAGCCTCAAACATCTTTAGAAACTGATATCATAGTTCCTATCGTAGTGACAGATACCCATTTTTTGGCTGGTTGCAAGATATTGTATATTAAAACAACAGCTCCCGGTATAAAGGCGTCAACTCAGCTTATGATTCTGTTAAAAGAGTAGCCTAATCTTTGCGCTCCCTGACAGTCGACATAAAGCCTCAACCAGTCTTCGTAAAATAATGCTCCCCGAAAATAATTCAAGATCACAAAAGGACCTTAAAAAATAATTGAGAATCGGGACTAAATAAAAAATAGGCCGATTTTTAAGAAAAGGAAGCAGAGGGAGGAGGAGGAGGTGGAAGAGGAGAATAATAATAATAATAAAACTGGTTCATATTCAGCATTGAATGCCTCCCTTCCTACTCCTTACGACTGGTGACATACCCAGGATCCCGATTTATGACAATTATGACGCCAGATTGATGGCAAAAAAGGTTGGCGAGGTCGGAACAAATCGAACAGACAATAATATTATATAACCTGCATGAGGCGTATATTAATTTTCTTTTAGCCTGTGAAACAGAATTAAGAGTTGAGGAGTAGGTTTCAAAGTAGCTATGGATCATGCTGAATCACTAAATGATATAAAATTCTCAGTTACGAATACCAAGAGTGTTGACTGATTTTGCTTACAGTGCTCAGGAGCGCCCACAACTTCTTCCCCATCCTTTCATCTTTTTTCCAAAAGGTCGTAGATTGTCACATATACGATCAATACAAACTCGGGCATAGTCCAAGAGGTGCAAAATAGAACAACAACATCAACAAAAAAAAAAGTTTAGATTTACTGTTGCTTTTCGTTGTCTTATCTTAAAATGTAGTTTATAAAACAACAGCTTACCTTTTTCTTTGCCCGAGTCCTATTTCCTTTTTCTGACTTCATGTGTGCCAAGACCACGACGCAACAGTTGTGTGCCACAGAGAACTCTCAAAAAACACAGCCGCAGCTCACGCGCCTAAAACATTATTTGATCTACATCTACACGAAATCTATAGATTTATATAGAGCTGAGTTCGCGGTCCTCTCCTCACTCCCAAGACTGATAGTTTACTGCTGAAGACGAAGCCTTATAGAAACGAGGCTCGTGACGCCGAGATTGTCAGACTGCGACAGTCCAGTGAAATATGGGTACTGGAATTTGGACTTAAACGCGGTTTCATGACAGTACATATTAACTATGGGCTGAGACTGGCTCTGACAAAGTACATTTTTATAGCATTCTATAGTTTCAGATTGTCATATGGGTCTATTTCGGTAAAATATCAGTAAGAAAAGGAAATAAGCAATACCTTGCAAGTCCTAGTATTCTGAAATAGCTGTCAGTTAGGTTTTTTTTTTTCATGATAAAACATACTGACCTGACGTCATTGCGTAAACGAGAAATAAAGACTACACATCAGGCTTGTCAGAGATTTCTGTTGATTATTATTTTATGAAATTATTAACTATCAGGTGAAATTATTAAAAGTGCAATGTAAAATGTTTGCCACACGCAATCAGTGTTGAGTAAGCCGTTATTGTCTAAGAAAATCAACTCTCAGTTATGATACGTAGTGTGAAGGTAAATGGTGTGGGATAAGAGGGGCGCAGATCCTTTTCTCCCTCTCTCCCTTCCATCCCCCCCCCCCCNTCTTCAAAAATAAACCTGGACTGTAATGGGAAAGGAAAGGCCACCACAAGCTAAATGTAGTTACTTTCCTTGTCTAAATATCCCAATTCGGAAACAACAACGCACGGCTATAACAGCTAAATTTGGAAAGTCTCGTGTTCTACCATATAATCTGCATCAGAAATATATTAATCACGTTTTCTTTTTTACATTTCATGGCAAAATCTTCCCCACCATCGCGATGGGCTTCAAAATGCTCCTCCTCCTCCTCCATCAATCACTTACAAATGGCCTCAAGTCTTAAAGACAGTCTGAAACAGGATTCCCGTCGTTTTGTCAGAGGATTAGTAAGAAGAAAACAAAATAGTTACGTCATTCCGTCCGTCATGTTGTCAGGAGAATAAAGATGACGGTAAGATGTCTAGTATAGGAAGATCCGATACGATGTCACCCAATTTAACCTCCACAGATAACGAAAGACAGTCATCCGGTATGGAAATATACCACTAGTACAGGCTAATAATAGTGGCAGCAAGTATCAGTGATCTTTCTTCGAATCACTCTCTGGGAGTGCGAAGGTCTGGCATTCTAAACAACAGTACTAATCGTAAAAGTCAATAATATGTGGGTAGGGACATCGACTGGTGTGTCAACACGTAAAACCTATTTTTGATCTAAAAAAAAAGAAACCGGCGAGAACAGCACCAGGGACTTATGGGTATGATGGCCACTGAAAGAGAGACAGACGAGGTGGGGAGCATAAAGATGGACACACAGGGGGACAGAAAGCAGACACTATTAGCCTCGTACAATCTTGTTAAAGCCAATCATTACATCGTGTAGGGACAACTAGAGAGAAATCTATTGAAGTGAAAATCTGGGAGACTCGCAAAGAAACAAAGAGCCCGACAGAGAAAGAGAAAGAGAAGCGGATTTATGAAAGAAAGAATATGAAAATAGAGACAGAAAGAAAGCACAAAAAAAAAAAATAGTCTTTTGACGAGGTGAAAGAGAATTTCTCTGAAGATATCCTGGCATAGACTATGTCGTCGTAATATCAAGTTTACATGTAATGGAATCTGCGAGGAAGGAGGCTCAGAGAAGAGATGGCAAACAACGTAGAGATCTTAACCAAATGCCAGGTTATTTTGGTCTACCGCCATAATGCTGATTTGTCTAGATGCTTTTGTTCAGCTCTACTGTCACGCGCTTGCTGTTATTTCTACAGATGAAAACTTGGGCAAGTGAAACACCTTGTTAGACGTGCTCTACGCTGAAAATGTGTATAGACTTTATCTATCCATCCACGGCCACATCCAATCAAAATCTGGAGGTTAATTTCCGATACCCGGTCACCCTGATTAATTCAGGCAAAAAAGGAAGGGGTAAAATAACTTTGTTGTAAAAAATAACGCAAACATAGTCTAAACTTCAAGAAGACGCCACAGCATAAGAAATGTATTATGGTGAAGTTACATGAAATGACTTCCAGCATGTATTGCAGTGGTATCTACCTTGTTGGGTGCCGGGGAATATAGTACCCATACTGAGATTTTAGTTTATGAAAATGAAAATGAAATGAAAAATGAAAATACGACTTTTATTTACCTCGTAGGGAATATGATTTACAATGTTATACAATGTTATACATCTCATTCATAATACATAATATAAAGACACAGAACAATACAGTATTATCGAGGTCCAACTGAAGAGTGAAATCACAGAGTATTAATGAATCCGCGTACGTGAAATTCATACTCAATATCGAGGAGTATTTACTATGTAATATATACTTAATATCGACAATACACTGAGTGTTTCTGGCCAACGACTCTAAGCACCTTATGCCGCTCATTTACGTGACCACTGTGGACGGAATATTCATATTTCGTGTGACCAGTTTTAGAAGTAGCAATGTCATTCACATAATTAATTGCATCAGTACCTATCTCATGTATGATTGCGAACATCCGTAACAACTGTTAAAAGTACCTCCGTAACTTCAGCTTTCAATTTTAAAGGTATCTTCGCCCACATTAAATGTACTTTGTGATATACAATTACCTGATATCACAGTAGATCTAACGACAGATAATGTGAACATGCAAAAGAGGCCGTCGTGACCTGGCTTTTCAGTGAGCACCACATCATCTCTCATACTCTCAGTCTCTCTCTCTCTCTCTCTCTCACACACACACACACACACACACACACACACACACAAACGCATGCCCAGAATAAGAAAACTGGTGTGATGATTAATCCATTACGTCAGGGAAGCCCTATTCCCTATTCAAACGGAATATGGTAGAAGTTTAGAGTGGAATTTTAACATTCTGTTTTATGGGAATTAGGGTTTTGTCTGAAGCGACACCTCTGGTGAAGAAAATGTTATGTATTCCTCATCGTTTTGGCTCCCCAGTGCTCACTTTTCAAAATAAGCTCAATTCATTACTGCAAACAATGTTATCAGATTATTTAATATGTCAGACGCGTCTCTTTCTTTTGGTTCAAACGAAACCGCGTCGTCTTAAAAAGACAACACATTATATTATTTTCACAGTGAAAACACACCGTCGATACTTTAAGGTAAAACAATAATTATATCATTATTTCACTGTGTCAAAAATGTTCTCCAAATAATTGTTTTCGCTGATGCTGTGATGCGGGTTGTTTTTTGTTTTGTTTGCGAACGCGTTCGTGTTCGCTCATCGGAAACAACATACTCAAACCGGCATCTAATCCTGCATTCCCTGCTGACAACAAAAGGAGATCAAGAGGTCGTATAAAAAGATGCCTTTGGTCAAAGGCGGTCACATGATGTAGCAGAAATGAAATAACATCTGAGAGGAAATAAAAAGAGGTAATCTAACTATGGCGAAATTCAAATTCTGGATATAAATCTTTCAGTTTCACTAACCTTCAGTCTTTAGACAGTCCCATATACGTAGGCTCTAAGGTAAGTCCAAGAACTTCGTAAATTTGTAAGGCAACATGAATACCGGCTCTAAAGTAAGGTGGTGAACTCAGGAATGTTGTAAAACAACATGAATGTCGACCCAGAAAATAGAAAATTAATTTGAAAAAATATCTGAAACAGTACGAATGTCGATACCGAAAAAAATATCAGGGAACTTGGGTAATTTGTGAAACAATATGAATGCAACTTATGAAGTAAATCGATGAGCACAGAAGATTTGAAAAAAATATAATCAAACCAGCCAAAGCAAGATATTAACAATAACAATGCAACAGCATTTAGAATGTTGCAGACCTCAAAAGGCAAAGTTGATGTATATCAAGACTACAATCTCGATCCGAGTATTCGGATTCGAGAATCTCTAAATCACAAACACAAACATCACAGTTTCATTTTTTCAGTATTTTTCAGGAAGAAAGAAATGAACCAGGGTTTTGCTTCAAACAGCTTTATGTGAAAATTTTCCATTAGAATAAAAATCGTTTACCATTTCGAATTTTCTTTCTCTGTTATAAATGCAGGAAAACATGTTACCTGATTTTTTTTTTAAAGCCCTGTTATGTTCCAGCTAACATTTTCCGAAACAAAAAAAAAATGTAATAATTCAGCTTCTCTGGCTCCTTAGAGGACGTTACCTTGAACAAAAGGAAATCGGTCAAAAACAACCCTACTTTTGTAATAGAAAGACCTTTGTAAGCAAAGGTAGTTAAACTATCTAACCTTCAATATCGTGAGTTATACGAAACATTTTTTGATGTGAGTCAGGGAGCTTATCCAGACAGGTCACGACTAGACTATAACTGTTTCGACGAGGCCATCACTTTCGACCTCGCCGCTTCAGCATTTAAAGGCAAAGTCCCAAATTCGGGGTGTTTGAATTAGGGTTTTAACGTCCATATTCAGCACATTAATGACTATATCAGAGACTTGGCTTATACCCCAGTGAGGCCACAGACACGTGGGTACATTTGAAACACAGCGAAATAATGTATAACCGAGGAAAAACCTGCCGCTAGCGGGATTCGAACCCGGAGTCTTCCACAACAACTGTTCTTATTTCTCAGCCAGCAGGGATTCGGGGAGGGATCTAGCTCAAGGATTTGCACTTGTGATAGTCAGCCCGATTTAATGTTCAATGTCGTGAGCTGTACGAAACATTTTTTGATGTCAGTCAGAGAGCTTATCCAGACAGGTCATGACTAGACTCACTTTGCGACGCAGGCCCTCACTTTCGACCTCGCCGCTCCAGCATTTAAAAGCTGTGTCACAGATTCGGAAAGCCGGAGTTAGGTTTTTACGGACCATATTCAGCACATGTTATGACTATATCGGAGACTAGACCTAAATCCCAGTCAGGTCGCCGTCAAGTGAGTGCATCTGAAAAGTACTCGAGGTCAAAACTTCCGCTAGCAGGATTCAAACCTGGGATCTTCATCAACACGAAACAGGTGCTCTTTTTCTCAGCCATCGTGCCGGCAGGAATCCGGGGAGGCATTTAGCTCACGGATTTGCATTTGTGAAAATCAACACAACAATAATACCTCGGTGACAGAATCCTGCCGCTAGCGGGATTCGAACCCGAATCAACATCTTCCGCAACAAGAGACTAGCTCTCTGTTTCTCACACATCCAGCCAGCAGGAATTCAGGGATCTAGCTCAGGGGTATGCACTTGTGGGAGTCAACACAACAATGGTGCCTCTGTGATAGCGCGAATGAAAAGGCGTCTCGTATGAAGCTGGTGCTGAGTGTCCGGGGTGGGGGAGGGGCGTAA
>JAWQUT010000130.1:1535218-1572753 GCA_033807755.1 Ellobium chinense | reverse complement strand
GGGGAGGGGGAAGAAGGAGGGGGTGGGGGAAGACGTTGAGAAGGGGCGTGCGGGAACCATTAATCTGTATGGTAATTAAATATCGCCCCTGAAGAAATTCTCAACGTCTCGTGAGCGAGCGAGATTAAACGTATGCTTTTAAAGACTTCTGAACGAGTTAGATAGGGCAGTCTTGCAATACTCCTTAGCAAGCCATGTCCGAAACTTGCCGCAGCAACATTTCTTACGATCTTGTGAACAAGCTTACCAAAACACAATCTCAGAGCATCTGAGCATTTCATGAATAAGTTCGTCAAGATAAAACGTGTCACGACAAAAATTTCTCAAGGAGTTCTGAAATCCTCGTGAAAGAACATGAGAGACAACATATCATTGGAACTTAAAAGCATCTTAATGTGCGTGTCAAACCCGTCGAAGGCAGCTGCGCTTGGGTAGTGGCATTTACAAGGATTATCCCTAACCCTTACCATAAACACATATTCACTTGTACACTCGATACCTACATTAAGGACACAGGTTCCACGATTTGCTTAATAAAAGTTTACCAGAACTTCCGTACACTTCAGCTTGTATACGAATATGGATTTCCCAAAATTATATTTATAATGCTGATAAAACTGTTTGCAGGTAAAAGTAGTGCACAGATACTGTCACGATTCTGTCCCATAGGACAACCGACTGGTATTCTAGTCAGCAGTAAAAAGACCACATTCTCATACATAGCGTAAAAAAAACAACAACCAACTCGCTTGCATTTGTGACGGATACTGGCATTCCTAGTAGTAGTCCAGACGCAAAAAAGCACGAGAACCTCTGAAACACTGCCAAAGATGTTACATGCTATGACAGAGAAGGAGACACTCCCTACATAATATCAGCTTCAATTTCACAAGTTCAGCTAAGCACAGAATCAATACAATGGCACCACCGTTGACGTCAAACCCTAAGATGACTCTGCTTTTGTCAGCTCTTTGACAATTTCATCTTGGGGAAGGCAGAGGGTTTTTTTTTTTTCAAACTTAATTCGCTGTGTGAGTCTCTGAAGATGACAAGGAGAATCCATATCATACGGTCGAAATCAATTAAAACCGTCTAAGTGTCGATATTTCGCAAATCCAGCTGAAACGATGAAACTTTGGGTTAGGTCAGAAAGCGAGTGAGTCATGACGACCCCCAGATTTTATACTTGTGAATGTTATTGTTTTCCTTAACATAAACGTCACTAAACAAATGAGATAATAAAATTAATAATAACAACAACGAACAAAAAGACAAGTACAAATCCACTTCTTCCTCCCCTCCCCACACATACACAAACACCCCAAAGTGTGGTACCCTTTATATCAGAATTAACGTTAGGTAAAAGATTTCTTGCACTTTTAAAGATCACGTTCAGACATGCTGAAGGAGACCCTGTGTTTAAGAATGTCAGCTGTCAGAATCCTTTCAACGTAACGTAATATACAGACGCGTTCCTTCTGTATTATATCTGGCTTGACAAACTACCAGCATTTAGCGCAACAGCTAAGCGCCTACTCAGGAACACACACTGCCATACATACACACAACCACACACACGTGCAAGAACACACGTTTACACGCTCACCAAGCCCTAAAAAACAAATGACACAGATATAATTGTCTGCACCAACGGTTGGCCTAGTGTTGTTGTTGCTGTTGTTGATGATGCGTTATTTAACGGTATTTGAGTCTCATAGGGCAGGGCGCCCTATACGGAGGCCGCAGGCGCATGCCAAATAATCGAAGGATAACAACCGATCTTTGAGTATTTCGTTGGTTAGCCTGACCTTTGCCATGCCTAGCAAAGAACAAAGAAAAGTAGGCGCTCGCCAAAATTGTTTTTCCCATATAAAATAATACCAAAATAATGATAACAATAATAAGTAAACGAAAATTCAGCTTACACAATTTTGCCTCATTGCATTTGACACCAAGAGTTCCCACACAAACATACACAGGAGCAAACACGATATCAGACAGGACGTGGTTTAGAAAAGGGATTCACCGTAAATACAGACTTCCCAGTTTCCACTCAAATGATCTGCCTCGGAGCTCGAGTTTTCTATAGCGGTGTCAAACACACGAGAACAGAATAGTAAGGGGCGATTCCACAGTTTCTGGAATCGATTCGAGGTAGTCTGCACCCTGGAATCGTAAAAATCGAGTGAAATATCTAAGTATCTGCCAAATGTAGCGCGTTACAAAAAAAGATATGAGATCGGGGAGTTGGATTATGAATCTGGGATTAAGTAATGCGCTAAAGGCTAAGAAATAAGAAACAGAGAGGACAGCCAGTGCTTGGAAAGAGTAAAGGGCTGTGAATTCCTGATGCTTTTGCACTCTGAATCATACATATTTTGAAACAGCTGGTGTTCAGTGATGCTGCTATCATAAACATCATCATACTATTACCGCCACTATCATTATCCTCAGAACTACCATCACCATTTGCTTAGAAGTGAAAGAAAAATATCATAACTGGGGTCAATTAATCAAAACTTGGAATTTTATTTGGAGCCTACTACTTACAGAGTCAAATCTGTCAAATATTGAAGATTAAGCCATGATAATTGCTAGTTTTCAGCATACTGAGACCTTTTTAAAGAAGCAAGAGGAATCGAGATGAATCCAGTATTTGGAACATTTCTATCGATTCCTCTCGTGGAACTGAGAGCTGAGTCCTAAAAATGGAATCGACCCATCCTCAGCTCAGAGAAAGACTTGAACTCCGCCAGTCAGACAAGGAAAAAATAAGTCAGGGGGGCAGGGGCTGGGAGGAATAGGCCACGGACAAGGAGAGAGAGAGAGAGAGAGAGAGAGAGAGAGAGAGAGAGAGAGAGAGAGAGAGAAACAGACAGACATACAGACAAGCGCTGGAGTATCGCACTAACAAAACTTGACAGGAAGTACGTTATGTTTGAACAGGTGATCCTCGCTAATCACGTGATACGGTTCACCAAACTGTTTCCACTGAAATCACAGAAAGTAGACATAACAAAAGTGCAAACTGAATTCTTCAGATTTTAAAACGGTATCTTTTGAGCAGCTTGCTCTGGCAGAGATAGAATCAGGAGACAGGTAAGACAGAAAGCGAGACAGTGAGATAGAGCAAATCAAGACAACAGCAAGTTTGACAGACAAACAGACAGGCTGATGTAAGGATGGCTAGTCAGNCGCACTAACAAAACTTGACAGGAAGTACGTTATGTTTGAACAGGTGATCCTCGCTAATCACGTGATACGGTTCACCAAACTGTTTCCACTGAAATCACAGAAAGTAGACATAACAAAAGTGCAAACTGAATTCTTCAGATTTTAAAACGGTATCTTTTGAGCAGCTTGCTCTGGCAGAGATAGAATCAGGAGACAGGTAAGACAGAAAGCGAGACAGTGAGATAGAGCAAATCAAGACAACAGCAAGCATGCATTTCATTATGACGGGGCCAAAAAGAAGGAAAAATTCAGTGTGGAGATTTAAATCTTCACAAAACACCTGTCATTGTTCAACAGGCAGAACTATGTCTATTTCCAGAGAAAAATGCAGACAAAACAACAAATAACCACAGACTCTTCGATGACAGCTTTTCAGTTTTGACACGAAGTGAAACAAAAAGGAAAGAAGGTGTACAAAGTCTACATTTGATAATGCACTGATTTCAGGGAAAGGGAGAAAACGCCACACCGACACGCAAGTAGACAAGCAGCTGGGAGGTTGACAGACAAACAGACAGGCTGATGTAAGGATGGCTAGTCAGACAGAAAAAAAACGGCTGCATATGAGCAAAGGACGAAAAAAGATAGATGGACGGACGGACAGAAAAAATAAACAGAAACGACCGGATCGAAGGAGACAAAAATCAAGATGATAAGAGTAAAAAAAAATGGCGCTTTCCTTTTCTCAGCTGGCCTCCTTCATATTCCATTCACTTGTTAATAGACAAAGAAACCTTACTATGCAGATATCTCTTCCTCTTAATATCTATTTCCTCTTCCCCCCCCCCCCCCCCCCCCCNCCTTAGCTCAGTCCATCTTAATAATTCCTTGTCAACAACTACTTCCCCTAGCCCAACCCCAACCCCGCTCGATCCTCTACCTATTTCTCTCAGCCCAGCCTCACTCAACTTCCATCATTCTATTGCACTCTGCCCAACTTATATCAACCTCCTCCTAACATCTACCCTCCTCCTTCCCGCCTGGCCAGCTCCGCTCAACTCCCTACTCTTCTCCCCAGCCCAATCCCGCTCAACAGACTGGTCTCTCGACAACTTTTCAGCATCTCAAATCTGCACATTGTCACACGAGCAAAATCGCCTCCTCTCCCCTACTGCCCCAAGTCTCACTCGATGAACTTATTAACAAATCGCTCCAAGGACGTCTATGGATGTCACAGGGTAGGCTTAGGGCTGGATGGACTAACTCCCCACTCTTCTCAAAAAAAAACAACAACCCTGAAACTAGAAAACATGGCGACAATCTCATTATCACAATCAGTCCTTTGCGTTCTACGCCACTCTGCCTTTCTTTTTCTGCTCCTTTTTATCCTTCTCTCGTTGTTTTCTTCTAAAGTTCCAGTCGTTCCGATATTTCCATGGTCTCAATTTAATCATGGTCGATCAGTGCAACCAGGGTCGGATTAAAATGAAGCGGAGTTCTGACGCTACAAACGTTGCTGGGCCCTTTTATGTGGCCCCTTGAACCCCATGTGGTGCTATAAGAGGTCCCTTGTGTCAGCAAGAGGCGCATGGGTCCTAGGGCATTCACACCCATGCTTAATACGCCACTGATACAGTCCTCCAGACTCTTGCCTTAAAAACTTTGACATGCCCCCTCCCCCTTTCGCCCCCTTCCCCACATCTTCAATGCCGTCCATTCCATCACTCTCTCTCTCTACTAGCCCATAACCTCTAGTGACTTTTCATCTCCCTCCCTCATTGACTCTGCGGCCACTATTTCACCAAGCAAATCTAACGACGTTTTTTTTTTTTTGTTTTTAATTTTTTTTCTTTATTTTGGTAGGTTCAGATTGGTATACCTGTATCCAATTATTGAATTGAAATGAATCTTACAATTTTGGAGGAGGTATCTAGATAAATCGATTATTAGATAAATAATGTGCCATCATTCAGTGGATATGTTCAACTACCTTTGTGTTTACTTTGGAAGGGGCCTCTCGGTGGAAACTTGCTACCAATAACACTCTTACTGATATCTGCATTGTCAGCTGCGGGCGGACCTTCAGTACCAGTTCTTTGTCTATTGCAACGGACTTACCTTGCCTGTGAGGAGCTGTAAACTCCCCAGTAAAGGTGACGTCCTGTAATTCAAGGTCTTAGAAATGCCTCCTGCCCCGGGGGCTGCTAGAATCCTGGGCACCACCAGATAGTCGGAGGTGTCTGGAACAAAGAGGAAAAAAATCATTTTCGTTTGACCTCATTATATACAGGACTGAAACGCGGTCAGAAATCAATATTACGACATTAGAGACAGTGCATCATCATAATAATACTACATAATTATTTATAATAATAATAAAAATAATAATGATAACAAAATTAATAATAAAAAATAAAATTTAAAAATGACGATAACGATGATAATAATAATAATGACGGGGCTTATAAGTCATACATCTAGGCACTGCACACTCAAGCGTCCTCATTAATATTACCCCAGCAGACCAGGTCACTCAATAATCTCTCAGCTTGCTGGAGAACATACAGCACTGAAGCCATATTTGAAGACAATCTCTTTCACTGTCTATGACCAGGTCTCCATTTTACAGATAGGTGGACAGAGGAAAATGGGAATGAACTGTTTCATCGAGGCATTTACAGTACGATCGTAAAAGGGGTCGAACCCACGATCTCCACGCTGCTTCACAATAATTATTTATATTCTTTGGTTTAAGAATGTCATTACTAACTCGCCAAAGGTTCTCAGTTAAGGTTGCGACGACGGACTCTTGCTCGATAAACCTCAAACACATGTGAAGACTTTAACATTGTTAACAGTCTTAGATTCATGGCTCCTTGTCTCTTTTACTTTTACTCTCACCCCCTTCCCCTCTCCAATTCCCCCGTCAATACAGCAGTTACAGTTCTGACATCAGTCCAAGTATTCTTCATTGTTCCGCTTGACCGTCTCGCACGATAAGCTATTATCACTATCTGTGATGTAAATTTTACGTAGAAAGTAAGACAACTAATTGAGAGCTTGGGCATGAACGATGGGATCTCTTACCAACGTAAGAATTACATGAGTGCCTAGGTGCTGATAGCATCCGTAGTAGAGTTCAACATGCAGAATTTGAATGTAATTCTCACGACAGTGAGAGATCTTATCGTTTATGAGCAAGCTCTCCAATTTTATCGTAAGCCTCCATCAGCTGCACACTAACGTTGCAACTAGCGCCGTCTGCTTATTATGCACACCGTCTCAGAATTTTGAAATTTCACTTCACTTTGACTGGAGTCACTATAGTAGAACCATATCGCTATAGATCTATGTATTCCAGGCATATTATTCCAATACAAAAACGCATAGTTAAAATAAAATAGCTCGGAATTACACGACTTTAATTTGATTTTCAGCTGCTTCAGTGTTGAAACCAGGCAGTCTTATGGCTATTGCTAGTTCCAACAAACTTACAAAGGCTGAATAAGAGCAACGTGATGGTGGGTCATTAACTCAATTATGAAGTAGCAATTCTCAGCGTTCATGCTGTAGGTATCAAAAAGTATCTATTCTAATTCAAATACTTTATGGAGAATAGGCATTTCGATCCCTTTCGTTACCTGTCGATCTGTCACTGATCACATCGAAAGTATTCAAATGTTATCGAAACGTTGGAGCTCGAGTTTGATACCACAGCATCGAAATGCTGTATATCGGAAATATCATTATTCAAATACGATGCTGCCCGTCATTAGCGTGACAGCGATCCATGATTCTGATTTCATACGGATACTTTATTGTGGACGTTTCCTGAAAATGTGCTATAACCTTACAACACACTCGCTGCTGATGCTTCTTCGATCAAAAGACTGCTATAGACTCTAGGAAGACTAGGCCTGTTTTATCATTAGCCTACAGTTACAAGCGGCTAAACAATGCATATAAGACTTGCTATCTCATGTCACAAATAACGCCCATGCCAAAAGGCACCCGTGAGAACTTGAGCCAGTATACCTGACTAGATTGGGCAAAGTATTCGGGAAGAAAAAAAAAATGGGCGGGCAGGCAGGCAGGCAGGCAGGCAGGCAGGCAGGCAGGCAGGCAGGCAGGCAGGCAAATGGCCAGTAAACTGATTAACTGACTGACCAACACTGACATACTCACAAATAAATATATATATATTGACAACAATAAACTATGATACGACATGATACGCTCAAACTCCTGGATCTCTGTTCGCTTGCAGCAGACCTCTAGCGACTGCCATGACTTACGTGACAGATGACACAGTATTTCAAATAATTCTATACCGAACAGCAAGTCTAGAGGAATATTATACAAAACAAACCTGACCAGACCAAAGACCATGTTTATTCTGCATGTTGAACATACACGAACTTAAGTCTTACTCCCAGCAAAGCGAAAAGTCAGTTACACCTACAGTGTTGCATGCCATAACCTTTTACCTTGAAGCACCCAAACAATATGCTCTGAAATTAATTCGTCTAATACTGTGATGGATTATCCGTTTTCTTTTCACCTTCTCTTTCGCCAAAGAGCGACAGGTTCACAACTCAAAGCTACCTTTCCTTTTGTTTAAAATAGAACCGCTAGCACAACCGATTAATATCTACCGACTGCCGTTGTATAGACTAAGGTGTTTTTTTTTCCCCTAACCCCTGTCCTTTACACTTAACATTTGCGGTGGTAGAAGCTTCAATGACGTCAAATACCCGTACCGTAATTGGTAAAATAAATATGGCGTCATGTAGAGAAACACTGCTGAAAGCCTCTTCAAAGGACAGGAAATGAAGCTATGGCGCCTTCACTGACTGTGGAGTTTGCCATCGTCGTCTGGACAAGACTAATGTAGATCTTTAGTAACTTGAAGATGCGACCAAAGACTATAAACATGGTTTAAATAAGTTATAGCCTTTGATACGGCTCTACCTCCTGCTACTGATCCACGGGTAAAGACGATTCCATATAGTCGTGCTAGAGTTGCGTCATAGGTCCGGATATATAGGTCGAATGAAAACATTCCAAACCAAACAGAGACTATCTTAACATTTAAAACGTTGTCGATAATGCTTTGTACACTGACCTTACATCTAAGATAACATGAGTCGTTGGACAAGTAGAACTTCGTTTTTGAAGCGCTTTAAAACCACATCTCACTCTTATCTCGCAAAGTTTGGCATTGGGCCCTTCCTAAAAATGTTTTTCTTCTCAAATGTTTAAGTATCAATGGTTAAGAGAACACGCTGTACTTCATCCTTTCTTACCATCATAACAAGATATCGCTAAGTTGGCTTATTAAGTGAAATCGTATTCTACAAATCAGATCCAATACAAATCTGGCATTAATTTGTCTAAAGTTTTAGGTCGGTTCTAATGTCAGTTTCATAATTAATGTACCTTAAAAATGTAACAATTTTACGACAGTAGGCGTCTCTAAGTTAATAAAAAGACTGCAGATGACCTCATCTTCTTCTGAACTCTGTTGTTTGTGGAATAAGACGTCAAGACATTGTACTTAACGAAATGGGTCCAACTGTCTAGAAAGAGCGATGTCCGCTTCATCTTATATTACCCACAAAAATGTTGCATTCTGATACCGAATAACCATAATAATATGACCGGTTTCTGATCTCAATGAATGCCAATCATCAGTGCTCTCCTACGTCAAAACGAGGTCGTCGTTACCGGCGGAACCAAGAAATCAGGTCATCTACCTATACCTCGCTTCTACCTCAGCTACGAGTGTAGTTACTGTTCCTGGTTCCAAGCAACCCATTTTTACGCCTGAGTCAATGACCACGGACGTGGCCAGAAAATGATGATTGCCGTTGACCTAGTAACCAGTTTCTGGTTCTGATTTCCGTCTGGGGAAAAATGATCGAGATATCAAGACAAAGTGTCACTAATCACGACCGAAAAATGATATTCATTGTGACGAACTATTTACGGCACAGGCAACGTCATATTGGCTACTTACAAATGGCGAACAGCGTAAGTGATCATAATGGCTCCCTAGCGAGGTCTCTCATTTTGTCATGGTTTGATTATCTGGCATCTCTCTACTATGACCACAATCTCAGATCACTTGTGAAGCACGGTCTCCTCATCATACCCTCTTCAGAATTAAAGAAACCACAGTCAGCTGATACAAAATGAAACGATATCAGTCCAGACAATGCAACGTCTATAATGCACTGTTCTAATGTGTAGGCCTATTCAGATAGTGTCAGCATCATACAAAATATTGTCACAATTTTTNGGGGGGGGGGGGGGGGCGGCTAGGTTCTTCGTCTGGTTTATTTCAAAACTTTATCTGAGTCGAAATATGATATGTTTTACAAAATGGGATATTTTATTTATTACATGCCGTTACTGTTCTATTATGGAATCGATTCACTGGCCAACTAGTGACTTCCCTGGTATCTGATAATTCGTATTCAACCTTTCGACGGCAATCTCACTTATTTTAATACATCGTAGACAAATGCCACGAAGAATGATCAATCCAGTACATTCACTAGAGACATGTAAACTGCAAATGAGAATCATGACTAGGAAAACTAGGTTTATCTCGCAACGTAAATATTGATAAGAGCATCCCGTCCGAATGCCAGTAACAGTCCTTAACACTGTTGACGCACACAGCGCAGGTCTGCATTTTCTGAATTCATCAAGAAAGGCACACTGACACAACAGCGACTTTACGGTGTCAGATGCTAGACAAGTAGGCAGAGGTTTTGGATAGACAGAATGAAATTGAAGTTATGTATCTGAACATTTCAATGGAAAACTGAATTGACGCTCTACAGCTCACGTGACCTTCAGAAGAAAGTATAATGAGATGTTGGCACAAATCTTTTACAGTCGAAATCTAAACTCACGTATCATCATTCTAACTTGATAGCTACCATATTTCTAATTCAGGACTTAGGTAATGATTCTCTTGCAATAAAATAAAGGGTTATTGCGATCCTTGTTAGTGACACTTAACACTTAGTCCTTTGTTAACCACACTTAAACGAATGCCTCATAAAAAGCTTTGCCTAGTAACTGTCTTCTACCTGTTCAAATTAAGACGACTTGAATCACAGATATTTCCACTATATGAATCAAATACAATGTTCCATATGGGCCCTAACTATTCATTTTGTAAAACAGCCAAAGTACTAAGTAGCATTTAATATGTTCACAACTAACAGATAAGTCTGCTAGGCGCTAATTACCTTTTGCTTTAAAATAGCCGTGTTATTGTGATCGTAAATATAAAAACCAGCAAACGATAACAAAACAGCAGCAGCAGCAGCAGCAACAACAACTATTATTATTACAACAAACCTACAAACCTTGGTTTCCTTGAATTAGTGGTGATAGCGCGTTCATGAGACTACAGAAATACTTAATATTAATATTAAATGCTTGATTGCTGCAGGCAGGGAAACTAATTATGCGGCTACGAGCGAAATGGCACACGCAGACCATATTCAACCCTATTTATAATATCACTGGTGTAGCTCTGACGCGATCATTGTGAAGCGACGCCATGAGCCGCCAAGTGACGTGCACGCAATTCCCCAGGCAATAATCAGGTTACTAGAAGTTACTACCAAACCTCGAGAAAGATTTATCACACCCGAGCAGCTGCCTTCGATTTTCGTTTATTAGTCCGTTATCAGTTACGTGCGATCATAGGCGGAGATTGAATAAAAATGGGAAGTTGGGGAAGGAGAAAGAAATATCAGTAGTTGGTGACAACAACAATACTGTTTCTTCTTTTCTTGGGGCATTGAGGGGATGGCCGAGTTGGGGAAGGGGGCGGTAGCAAAGAACCACACATACACACACACACATACACACACACATACACATACAGCACACACATACAGCACACACATACAGCACACACACACACACACACACACACACACACACACACACACACACACACGCACACGCACACACATACACAATTTAATACTGCCCCTTTTTCCCCTTCCTTCCGCCATACTGGTCCTTTGCTTCCCTTCCCCTCTCTGGTTTCAGGGCACAATCTATGCCTCTGCACACACAACAAGAAAACAGTGAGTCGTCAACAGGTCTGTTCGAGCGAAGAGCAATGATCTTGTGATGTGTTTTGGATGACGCAAAAACACTGAAATTATACTTGCCACAGGACGGCACTATGATAGTAGGCTCTTGGAAAAAGAGAAGCGGGGNNNNGGGGGGGGGGGGTGGAGAAGAGCTGAAGCTAAAACAGGGAAAAAGAAGGAAACAAAGATAAAGCTCAGATAAAAGCAGGTGATAAAATTTACGTGCACAAGCTTGGTCCTCTTTCTATTAAGTTTTCCTTAGCCTTTCACAGTTTCATGAAATGTAGCTCTGCGGCTATGATCGTCTGGGGCACGTTTACCTTAGCAATTACGGTACAGTCCGAATCCTCTTAAAGACAGACATGTGTTAATAAAAACGCTATGCACAATCTACCGGTTTGGCTGAGGTCAACGAATTAAGGCACGGGGTCTCAGCTGTGGAAAGGCACAAATCAGATTCTCGGCTCGATTTCATGGATTCATCACGTGACATAATATAACTTGCCGTGGGTCTGCTATTATTAGATCTATTTTTTCTTTTCTATTATTTTTATTATGAAATTAAATCGTGGAATCGATTTGTACAATCCAGGTTCCAGCGCTCGATTTTCCAGAACCGTAGTAGGTCTATTCTATTACAGTGCACAGTATTAAACAGTTACTTAACGTTCGATACGTTACTAAACATTCGATACATGGACTTGAACTGATATAAATAAATGCTGGAATCGCACACCCCCAGTGTAACCAACCCAGTGGCAAGCTTGACGGTCTGCAAGAAAATGGCCCCCGTGGCGTACGGTTCAATGGATCGGGTATTTAGCGGCTCAGGTCTAATTGCACAATCTAAACACTGATTTGTATTCGCCCCAAAGGGTCTTACGCTAAAATCTCAGCTTGACCTGCCAGGGTCAGTGCTGTCGGTTGATAAGCTTTCCTTTACGGGCAGAGCTGCCACTCTGGTTATAATGTGCTTTTCTCTTACAGATTTCTTTCCCTACACTTCCCTACATGTACGCATGATGTTGAAGCAATGTTTGTGGAAAAAGTCTTATAATTTTGCTATTAAAAAGACAAAAAAAACTGACATTAAACCCACTTCACCTTAATTTTCCTCTACAAACGGAAAGATGGCTTTTTAGTAATGGTAACTTCTTTACCGTTGGGGGGAAAATTCCAATGGGTGGCAATACTGTTTACGCGGTACCCCGTTTATAACAGACAACAAAAAATAAAAACTTGCAAGGGGAGGGGGGAGGAATGGAAAGCGTACATATACGTTTTAATCGATCTGCCTAATTTACAAAGAAGAAGACGACAGATAAACAAAATGAAGATACATGGGAAGAACAGCAGATATGAAACAGACTGAATGTGTCAGGAACAGAGAGGAGACACAAAGGGATTGTGGGTAGGGGACGGGGAAAGGCGAAAGCGAAGCTGGGATCTTGAAATAAGAGAAAGGGGTTGGGGGAAGAGACAGGAAGAAAGACAAGCGAAAGAGAGAGAGAAGAAAAATAAAGAGATGGGTCAAAACTAGAAGAAAACCTCATGTCTGCCATTTTTTCCGTGAGTTTCAGGCTTTTTTCATCCATGCAAGATGCGAGTTTAGCGATTCTGTTGCCAAAGTTTAGAAATATCGTTTTATGTAAAGTGCTTGGCAACTAACAGTTAGTTAGGCAACTTAGCAATTTCTTGGCACTTTTGCCTTGATCCAGTTTAAAACATTTTTTTAGATCTTTTCTATTCTAAATATAGTTGTTTTTAGGTGTGCATGCAATTTCAAGCTTACCACACCTTGCTACAAGTGAGTACTTCGATGCCTTGTACTTTCAACAGTTAGTGACTCCGAATTAATTTTATACACAGATCCACAGTTCAGCTGTCGTGAGATTAATGAATAAATATCCCCTTCATTATCGATTCCTATAAAAAAAAAAGCCATGGTTTTCAATAAAATAGTATAATTATGTCTGTATATTGGCGCTAAATGTTTGTTTAGCGACTTTTCCGTAATTACTTTGGCAACATATCTGAAATAAATCTGGCAATCAGACTACTCCTTTAAACCTCGCCAGCTATGGGGAGAAGAACACATAGAAAAAGTGGGAAGAGACTCGGCAGAATAGTGCCGGATTCAGACAAATGCTAAGTAAGTTATAGCTAAGACCACTGTCATTATAAATGCATGCCTGGTCATCCGGGCATTGCAGGCCACAATTCCAGCAATCATTACTTCTGCTTATCATTTTTCCATTGTCAGAGAAATATGATTGGCTGAGATGGCCTGTTATATTGGCTTTTATTGGCAGAAGCATATTTTACTATCGGCAGCGCGATTTGACAACGCCATCACACTACTGTTTTGCTTGAACCAGAAATAAGCTTCACTGGTGTGGACTTATTGAGAAAACTCCATTCGCAAAAACCTCACAAAATTTCAGATTTTTTTGTTGTTACTGTTGAATCCCTTGCTATTAAGTAAGAGGCATTTTATAGGTTTTTGTTTTTGTGTTCTGTTTTTTTTTTGTGGCTGCCCAATTTGGCATGCCGACCGTTTTGGTACACACCCTTTGTGTGACATTTTGGTATACCATTTAATAAGGAACCTCCAACCTTTATTTAGCTTCTGGCCTCGCCAAATCTAAAAAAAGAAAACCATTTCCCGATATTCTTGGTCTAGAGAATGTATTTTTGGGTTCGGTGCCAAATTTAGACTAGGTGAGATCCAAAGCTATATTTCGTTTCGCCGTCCTTTGTTTAAAAAGTTAAATCAGAAGGTCTCCCAAAGCAATTGAAAACATATTATAATATACCTTTTAAAATTATTAAATAACAAAGTAATGTACAAAACGGCTAAAAGGAAATCCGCGGAACCAAAGACTTATGGTCGGTTTAAACAGAGTTTCACTTCAGACAGAGAAGCCTCAAAATCCGTTAATTTCAAGGTTTGGCAAGGCGCTACGGTAAATATTATCGCTCTTTTTGGGCTTCTGAAAATTCATACGCCTTAGGATAGTCAATCGCGTGCAAATCTGGGCTGCTATACAAGTGCTCTGTTTCGTTAGGAATGCTCTTGTTTTTAAATCAGCAATCACGTAACGTCAGTCCGGCCGGATTTACTTGTAGTCTAGAATAATTTTGTGTGCTTATACTTAAGAAAAACCACCGTGTAGGGCTAGCAAAAAGAAAAACAAACCAAAGCAAAAAAAACCAAAAACCCGCACTCTACAATAGGCCAACTTACTCTAAGCCTAAACAAAGAGGCATGGATGCTAAACACAAATTGGCTCTCATTTCACTTCCGCGATGCCATATAGTCTAATGCAGTCTTGTGACCTCTTGAGGTTACCCCCGTGTCACACACACAAATGTGTTCTTTAAAGCCCAAGATAGAAAATCTGAAAGTTGTGAGGCCCCTGTGGTCTGTGTGACCTAAGCTACAGCACATTTATTTTTTAATACAATAATCCGGCACTGACAGGACTGTTTAAAAGTCTCCGAATCGCTCTAAGGGACAACAAGTGGGCACGTTCACTGATCATTCGCCTAAGTCATTGTTTGATGATTTGAATTGTTTGTATAACTGTGATTTTCCATTTATCTTCATTTTCTATTTAAAACACACTGTTATAAGCTAAACCACATCTGCCTCACTGTTTTGTTCTGAGCAACAGGTCGAGAGCGATAAATTGTTCAAAACTTCAAAAACTGAGTCAGTTAGGCAAATGTGAAATGAGCATGACAAAATGCTGCCAAATAGCCAACCAACTCTAAATCCTGCACAGGTCCAGCGGAAAGACAGGCGGGAGACGATAACGTGTGGAAAGATCAAGAAGAATGCAGCTGCACAACGTTAAACCAGATTAAAATGCAGCCTGACACACAAAAAGCAACAAACAAAGCGCATGTCACTCATCCGCCGGTAATTGCCGTTACCGAATACCGCGCCAAAGTACAAATGGGCAAAACGGGAAAGAGAGAGAGAGGGAGAAAAAGAAATGCCATCAGATCACCTAGATGCTTAAATGAGAAATGAATGTTGGTGTTTTTTTTTTAACGCCAAGCTGGCACATGCAACCGGTTGTTGGAAGGAACAGTGTGTGGTAAAATACAGAATTAACACGCCAGGCAGGTGGTGTGATTCACGACAAAAGCTAAATTGGAGGGTGGCCAAAAATAAACTGAGAGGACAGAAAGGACAGGCCAGTTAGGCCTCATCTGAAGCCGTCACATAACTGGCGAAAGCAGTTTTTGTTTTCTCTCGCCACAATCTTCAGCCTATGAATGCTATTTTTAATATCTCGCGAACGAAGTGGTCCAACGATCATCTCTCCCCTCGATGGAATTAGGTTGTCTCTCTAAAACTGTCTGTCTCTCTGTCTATCGGTCGGTCGGTCTGCCCGTCTGTCTGTCGTTTAGTCGACTGGTCGGTTTGCCCGTATGTCGTTCGGTCGGTCGGTAAGTAGATCGGTCTATTTGTATGTCGTTCGGTTGCTCGGTCGTTCGCTCTGCCCGTCTGTCGTTCAGTCGATCGACAGTCCGCTCGTTTGTCGTTCGGTTGGTCAGTCAGTTTGCCCGTTTGTCGTTCAGTCTGCCCGTATGTCGTTCGGTCAGTCGGCCGGTTGGTCTGTCCATCTGTCGGTCGGTCTGCCCGTCTGTCGGTCGATCTGCCTGTCTGTCTGACAATACTGATTTATCTAAAAACCGGCTTCCTTAAATTGCGTAGTCACTGACATAATGAGCTCCCTAAAGCGCCTCAAGTCTTCCTGGTGCAGACATCCTTGTATCCGACTCACAATGGTGGCTATGGGGGAAAACCTTATTGCTAGCTGTCAATTATAATTCATTACTACTGGCTGGTTATTGACAGCAGCAGTATCTTTGGCAGGATTCGCAGCATATTATCTAAGCCGTCGGTGTGTAAAAATGAGAGGTTAGGTAAGCGAAAATTTTGATCGAGAATCTCTGGCGTTAATTTGTTTCGGAAACGATGCATGACATATTTTGACCGACATATGTGCCCGTGTTATCCATCAGAAAATATGAAACTTTTCTCACCCAAACATTTCTTGATGCATTACTGTCGAGCAAGTGGATCAAAGGGCCGAAACACTTGTTAGACGGGGGCATCTTCCTCTGAAGATCTTCTGTTGCCTCGTTCTAAGAGAGTTTACTATTAATCTGTTTACCACTTACTAGACGTCTGATTCACGATATTATCTTCTTACTGAAATCATGAGAAAGGAACATAACTCTACAAGTGAATAAAACGTGTATGTAAAGATAAAATCCATGAATATAGACTAGAATTATTTCTATTATGTCTAGAGTAATTAAATAAGATTTATAAAAAAAAGCAACAACGGAAAAAAACCTCATACCTGATATTCTTCTTAACAGGACACTATTCTTGGGCTGTTTGTAAATCTCTGAATAGTGCAAACTTCCAGGGGACCACAAATGCCGCCAAATAATCAGCCCACCGTAAAGCTCTGGCGCATCCAAAAAAACCCAAATGTCTTGCAGAAGGAGCATGACGACCTTAATATATCTCTGCTCTTTTGAAATGTCGTCTTACCATCCTAAGACTTCGCTATAGAGGTAATAATATTACCATAACACTAGAGTCCGAGCTGTTACAAGCGCCCAAAAAGCAAAATGTGCACGCATGAGCGCCACATATAATGCACCTAGGATAGGGAAATTAAATAAAGTTAAAAAGATATTCATTGTAACACAATATTGCCGCTGAGAATAATAAATGGTTTTGTTTTTTTTTTTGCCAAGACAGTCGATTGCTCTGCCATGCCATATTATGCCTTAATTTTTTTCCGCCATGCTGAGAGCTGTTTCTATCTCCCTCTGGTTCCTTGTCTACAAACTAAGGCGCTTAAAAGTGAACGCATGAAGGTGACAGTTATTTGATACGGATTCTAGTGTTTTCATTTCTGACGCCCTTACAAACTATGTTCCTAGCAAATCACTGAAGTCAGAGAATCAAAACTTGCTTAAAGTTCCTCGTATTAGCCTAAAATGCAATGGAGGCAAGTCGTTTTCCTACCGAAGACCAAATATCTGGTATATTTTATTATCAGATTTAAAAGATTCAAGAAATATCGACATTTTTAATAAAAGATCTAAAACACATTTTTGGAAGAAAAATAATTTCGCTAAGACACCTTCCATTTGAACTTCGATGCTTAGGTGATGTGAATGCGTGCAAGAAAGTGCTTGTGAAAGGAATGGATGTGGATTGTGTACCTGTATTATGAATTATCACGTATATATAAATTACAGTCTTTTATTCCCTATACATTATGCCTCCCTCTGATCTTAAGCAGATATTAATGACACATTTCACCTACTAGACTATTTGATGTATTTATTTACACATTTATTTAATTTAGCCTCATTTTCTCTTCTGATGCATTCTGCATTTTCCTGTTCATTGAGTTTCTTTATTAATCAATGAAATGTATTGTATAGATTATGCATAATGTAAGACAGATCTTTGTTAATTTTTTTTTCTTCTGTAAAACACCTTGATTCTGTCGGAGAGAGATAGAGGGGGGATGCCGTGCAACAACAAAACACCGTATGATCTATAAACAAATAACGATTACTATGCGTTTTGCCGTTCAACGACAACGCTATTGCAAGTACGTTTAATAATATTTATTTTCAGTATTATTATTACCACCTCTGTGAGTTTTGTAAAAATCAGAGTCTATGTAATGCTACAGAATTTTATTCCATAACAATGACATCAAAAGATTAATTAGCACTCTGATACCATCAATACATTTATTAGCACTGTGATCCTATATATTATATAAAAGTGTCATATTTTAATAAACAACAGTTACAACAATTTAGACACTGTGCATGATTGTCCATTTGGAAGCACTAGATACGAAACGGCATGTAAAATAAATGTTATTACCGTGACCCTACCTTCTCCTTTACCTGTTAACTCCTTGACACCTCCCTCGCCCCCCCCCCCCCCCCNCCCCCTTCCGTCCCTCTAGTCCAGTATCATTTTTTTCCCGAGCAAATCTCAGGGAAATGGCGCGAAAGAGGGGAGATGCCACCCTTCCTCCCGTCCCAGCCCTATAATATCTGGTTACGCCACTGACGCGAGGTTGGGCCTACTTCCAAGAGGAAGCACTTAAGAAATGCAGGGAGTGTTCTGCGCCAAAAAAAACCACGGGATTAAACCTGTTTTTGCTCTTTAAACATCAAACACAGAAGCAAACTGGGTAAATCAGAATTTGAATCGACCTTTATTCATCACATAGGCTGCTGAGATGAAATGACATCAAGCAAACTTTACCACCTTAGGGACTGAACTTTGAAAGTTCAAATAAAAAAAAAAAATAATGATGAGTGTTACGTCAGTGCGATAGTAAAAAGGTGACGAGTGCACTGCACTTTAAATACAGAGATGTTCACGTTTTAAAGGTTACATACTTGTAATTGGATGAAAATATAGCATGTTGGGAGATGCGTTAGAAAGACAGAAAAAATTCTGTCCTTTGGACAGATTGTGGAGAATGGGCCCTAGACTAGATTTGTGAACCTACCTGCAGATTAGTTTGTATTCTCTCCTGATTCTGTAAACTAAAGCTGAAGTTTGGGTCATTCACTTCGGTTTGAGTATGGCAATAAACTGTTTTCTCTACAGTCACTTGCAAGAAATTCCACAATCTCTATGTCTTCTTTAATTGTTTGCAGAATTCATGAGCTTAGTAAAAATGATGTTAAAAAAATATAGGTCTTTCATTTCGTTTTCGAGCTGCGAACCGATACATCGAAAGGTGTAAACAGGCTAACCAGTTTCGTTAACGGCAAGTACTCCACACAGAAGGCCACACCGAAACCGAAGTGAATGACCCAAACTTCAGATTTAGTTTACAACATCAGGAGAGAATATAAAATAATTCGCAGATAGGTTCACAAATCTAGGGCCCATTCTCCACAAAGGACAGATTTTTGATTGTATTCTTAAGGCATGTAACAGCATGTTATTTTCAGCCAATTAGAAGTCTGTAACCTTTACACAAATTCAGCTCTGAGACATCTCATAGAGCAAGTAGGATGGATTACCTAAAGTAAAACATTGACTGCCTTGTCTAGCTCCCCACGTCCTGTGCCTTTGAAAAGATGACAAGTTATCGCTCTGCAAGTTCTCAGACGTTTTACACGGACAATGTGTCTCTTCTATGTTAAATTTTGTGCCAAAAAACTGAAAGAACGTTTTAATAGCGCGTAAAGCCGGGCCAAGGTTATGACAGCAGACCGGGAAGTAAAAGATCTGCTCCAGCCAATGAGAGCGAATGTTTCAACTGGCACTCAGCTGTCAGTCAGAGTCCTTGGTATGTGTTATTTTGAATTTAATTATTTCTCGGAATTTCATTAGTCTATACGTGTAATATGTTCCTAATTAGCCCAGAGAGTAGGAAGTTAAAAAAAAAACCAAAAAAAAAAAACAAACCAGAAAATGTTTCACGATCTTAAAGGTAAAAGAAATTTCTCGATGTTTAACACTGTGAGTTTGATGGCTTTATAAAAGTTTTGTCACTTCCTTGTTTATCTGTGAATTCCTTGCCAAACGAAACGCTTGGGGGTAAGAATAGGACTTGGGGGGAAAGGGAGGAGGGGGAGGCGGAGATGGGTTTTACGAAAGGTCAGGTTATCATTCATATCCATTCTCTCAGTCCTGAATCCGTCCGTCCGTCTATCTTTCTGTCCGTCCATATCCCCACCCAAAGTCCATCCATCCATCCATCCATCCATCCATCCATCCATCCACTTAAGAGTTATGTTATAACTATCTTGAGTTCTAATGTTACGTAACTAGAGCAGAACCTCACTCACTAGAATGCCCCATCTACTCATTTACAAAGCTCCAGTCCCTTTGACTATATTTCTATTTCAATTTATCCAACGATTTCTTTTTCGGTCCCCAGAATTTTGATTCGGCCTTCTAACCTTTCAGCATACAAAGACATGATACCTCCTTAAGGATTTATAAGTGACCCGTGCCTACAAAGTCTCAGAGAAGCTGACAACGTCTCTGAGTGCTCTGGCCTGCTGGGGGTAATAAGCACTGTAAAAAAAACCGCGGTCTGACACTTCCTGGATACAAAACTGGAAATCTGCGGCGCTCAAACGATCCTGGCCTCGGGCATTTGAGTAGGGCCGTGTCTTAGTCGATATCTTCAAATATCTACATAAATGAGTACTCACGACTCCAGTATCGTCCACAAACGTCACAATCATTCTACAGGACAAGGACTAAAGTCAAAGGTAAAAAAAAAAAAAGTTTCGTTAGGTAGTTGAAACGCAAGTCCATCCAGCTAGTTATTGTAAGCGTTTACAGTGTTACGAACCATAGCTTAATCCTGTCGGCGGTTAAATGTGGAAAATCAAGGCTTCTGATAACTTTTGCCTTTAAAATAAAAAAAAAATCTCTAAATCGCATTGAATTAGAATGACGGTATCAACACTAACGAGTCATTTAGGTTACGAAAATGAATACCCGCGATGCAGGACAGAATCGATGGTACTGACTATCAATATTGATTCTGCCACATCGTTGCTGATACTCGGCTGCATGACAAGTTCTTTTCTAAAAATGTCCATTCACATACGTCTTTCCGTTGGATCACGAGCAGTGAGGATACGTTTATGTGCAGCTGGAAACTGAGAAGAAAAAAAAAGCAGCCCTAAACAGATTTCTGAGCTCACGAGATAGAGCTATTCCACGCACATAGGGCGTAAATAAATCCAAGACATGCGGCTGCTATGAATCCAGGAGATGAATGGAATACTGAAGGAAAAAGGGAGGTAAATAGGGCGGAGACGGGAAGGAGATGGATGGATGGATGGATGGATGGATGGATGGATGGATGGATGGATAGGAACAAATAATGAAGCAAGTAATAAACGCAGGAAGAAATATTTTTTTTAATTCCACGAAGGAACTGTCAGTTAATATCATGCAGTTGTAGCCTATGGCTGCCAATTAAACGTGTGAACTTGTGCAATTCATAGTGCAGCGCTGGCAAAATCCTGTTTTCAATGCCCTGAGGAGGGGGAAGGGTGAGGCTTAACTAGAATCAAGGTCGCCAAAGTGCTCCCGCATGCAGTCAAGGTGAGCGATAAGTGTACTTGAGTAGTTTTAAGGTATTTCACTGACAGAGACGCATCCTTCGGTAACACTTCAATATTCGCCGTCGAAACTGTCTAACATACCGACCCAAAGGGAGCCAAGTTTATGTATATATATATATATATATAATATCTTTACCTGGTATTGAAAGCGTATGCAGTGAGGGGAAACACACTGAAACGACTCCAGCATACTTCCGCAATCTTCAGCAAAAACAAACACGGAAGGTATTCCACTCACTGAACCCAGCTCCCACTCCTACCCCCTCCGGCCCCTCCCACTCCCTCCCCTCCTGCTCCTTCCTCCAGACACCTACAAAAATAAACTCAGCGCAGCATCTGTTACGTGGTTGCGAAGTAGGGCAGGCTGCCACCTGCATTTTTTTGACAGAGGGTGGCATTTTTATTTCTAGATCGGTAGAATAAAGTGCAGACCGTGGCAGGCCCCCTCTCACTCCTTCTTTTCATTCCCCAAGTCTTGCACTCATCTTGTTTTACTCGTTTCAATAAGTGACTCTAGGATGGAGGGATGGATGGATGGATGGATGGATGGATGGATGGATGGATGGATGGATAGAATGATGGATTCAGCAAGCTAAGAACATTGCTAATACGTGTATTAAGTTTCTACTTCAATCAATCAATCAATCAATCAATCAATCAATCAATCAATCAATCAATCAATCAATCATGCAAACAAGCAAGCAATATGTCAAGAATCTATCTTTGCAACAAAATTGCGATCCTCCGTCTCCTTCTTTCTCATCCATGCAGAATCTGTGCACGCACTCATCTCCCTCTTTTCATCTCATTTTCATCTAATCCATTTTGTGTGCATGCACGTGCAAATGTCAGCTCATGTGCGGTTTGCGTTATCATGTCTCACGTAGCATTGCCAAAGATTCGCAAAATATACTGTACTGTCTTGTATACTGTAGAGATCGAACTAAACAGCACTTTGACAGGTTGTTTACTTGGCCTATTGATAGTTTGTCCGAACACGCACTAGCAACCAGCGGATCCAAAGAATTTACTACATTAATGTAACAATAAGATGGCAAAAACCTGAAACGTTCAAAAATCAGCAGCACGACTCAACGTGTCGATTTTTGTTTAGTCTATACTAAATTTCTTTGTCACGTTCAGAGCTCACGACAGCCATATTTTCTTTACGATTAAATATAGTGTACTCCTCGAAAGAGAATAACGCTACATCTCTGTATCATATCCCGCATGACAGTACTAAAAACCCTCAGACAATGTTATCCAAAAGACTGCCGTGGTGTGCACCTGAGATTGTCTTGCAATTGAAAGATAAAAGTGTTTAGCCTCAGAGTAATCACACATAATGAGCTGCAAGCAGGACTTCCCCACAGAGTAAACCCGAGATAGTTTCCAAAATATGTTGAACGAGAATGGCGGAAACAACGGAAACGCCTAATAACAACTCAAAACGACAGCACATTAGCCCACATTCCGGAAGCAATGATAGATGTCTCTTTAGCTTCAAAGTAAAATCCTGACTTAAATATACATAGGTGCTCGCTAATCTGTGCTTTTCGGGTTTCGCACGCATTGTGAGGGAGTCTGTCTGTAGATCACTTTCTCAGTTATTAATATTGTGCATGCACAGTCATTTAGGTATCGTAAGCCACAACTTTAAAAATCATTACTTCCGTTTTCTACTTACAGCTGATATGGTCTGTTACATTGGTTTTTATTGGCTAATGCATCTGTTACTTTCGAAAACGAGATTAGTGAAGCAATCACACTGTTAAATACATTTTGCACGAACCGGAAATTAGTTTTGTTGGAGCTAACTAAATAAGACCGGTCTATAGGCGTGGAATATTATTGTACTAAGTTAAAAAAAAACAACATGTATACAGCTGCACGTTGTTCAATATTTAGAGGAATCAGCGTGGACAGATTGCCACAACAGAGTCGATCCCATCCACTCAATTGCATCCCGGTTAAATGCAATTTGTATTTAATCATAACTAATTTCAGGTAATACAATACTGTATTGTATATGCAAAAGTCAATGACAATCGCAACTCCCTTTCATCGCAACCTCTCCCGTAAGACATCACAATTACGCGAAGTCGACTGTATGTCATGAAAAGTTTTACCACTTTAAAGCTGAGCAGATAAGCTCTTAAAGAATTGTATACGTGTATAAATATCAGTTTCGCATAAGAAGCATCTTTTGTATGGACCTGTCTAATTCTGCATACGGATGCAAAAACTTAATTCAATCACTTTGTTTTTGTTCACGTTATTTTCAGTTCAGCTGCTGAACCACAGCCAAACCGGACGAAAAGGAATGGTTATTTTTTTTCACACACACACACACACACACACACACACACACACACACACACACACACACACACACACACACACACACACACGTTGGAGTGTCTATAAGGGAAGGAGGATTCCAGGTGTGAAAGAGTCAAACATTTCCTAACTATAGCGAAACTAGTGGGCCGTTATTTGACGATTTTAAGCTTTCAAGCTTTAATTATCGAAAGTATCGATTATATTTCGAATTTGATACTTAGTGCCGGGTAGGCATTTGAGTATTTTTCGATAATTTCGATACTTACGATACTTTCAATACTTCCAATACTTTCGACACCAGTGAGTGAAGATCGAAAGAGGACGAAATTAAGACGTGGGAGTTGGTAACGTACTTTTATTATACTTATTCCAAACATGCCAATCCAATGTAGATTGTGCTTTACGCGTTTTTAAAACATCCTCAAGTTCATTAACGCAGAAAGAACAAATTCTGTGCGAAGACTCCGGCAAAAGTTCAGCAACCCTTATTTAGGGGACATTAAATAACATCAAAAACTAAGAAGTGCAACTTGGCAACAAACTTTTGTTCAACTTTTTCAATCACACTAATGCAATGTTGAGTGTGCTTTACTCAGTTTAATGATGTCATCACGTTCATTCACGCAGATAGCTCAGTGCAAAGCCTACAGCAGAGATTGAACAACCCTTTCTAGGGGACTATTAACGACACTAAAAACTAAGACGTGGAGCTAGGTAACCTACATTTGTTCAACTTTTTTCCAAAACGCGCGTATGCGATGTTGAGTACGCTATGCTCATTTAAATGGTATCTTCACGTTCATTCACGCAGACAGAACAAATTCAGTGAAGGCCACACCAAGGGCTGAACAACCCTGGTCTAGGGGACGTTAAGGTACACCAGAAAGCTAGAAGTGGGCAAAACAGGCTCATGCAAAGCTGAGTGTGTTCTGCTCATTTTGATGCTATCTTCACTTTCATTAACGCAGAAAGCGCAAACTCAGTGCAGAATGCAACAGAGTTTAAGCAACCCTAGTCTAGGAGACATGAAATAACTCCAAAGAGGAATACGTGCAACTTGGTAACATACTTTTGTTCCAACTTTTTCAAAACACGCTCGTGCAATGTTGAGTGTGCTTTACCAATTTTAATAATGTCATCACTTCATTCTTGCAGTAAGATTAAACGCAGTGCGAAGACTATATAGCAGAGGTTGAGCTACCCTGGTTTAGGAAACATTAAATTACACCTAGAACAATACGTGTAACAGCAAGTCAATATAACTAATGTGCTTCACACCAGTATAGCTTATTTCTAAACGACGCCCACAGTCGAGACCCATGTCCTTTACTAAAATGTTTGTTAAAAAACACAGCCACTCAACCCCGACCCCAAAATATGTCGCCCATTGTACTGTTTGTTTCGGATAAACAGCGACCCAGACAACCTGAGTTGGTGACGCAAAATGGCCAGAAATGGCCAGGTCTGATGACTCACGTGGCCTTAAATGGTTTGCTCAGAGCTCGTATTAAGTTCAACACCGGTCAAGATCCTCAATTAATTCGTGGTTAAATTTACCCACGTCAAGCTTTAACGTATTGCCCAGCGTTTCTACCGTGTGATCTACACCATACTGCTTACGCGGGCAAATCTGCACGACCGTTACTTGCAGGATTTTTCAGTCACATACAATTACATCTGACCCTGTACAAGATGGTCACACAGGGGACCAGGTCCATGTGGCCGTTAGTCTGTCAGGTATAATGACTTGCCAAGCATAAGTATGACATTAATGTCTGGTTTGATTTTGCTGCAGGGGTCTAACAAACCGCCCCTGACAGCCATGTGACCGCTGAGGACAGGTGGTCCTGAGACGAGGTTCGAATGTACAATCCTGTACTCTTGACCTCTGTACTTCGCCCCACAGGTATGAGCCGGGGCGCCGTACGTTGAGTCTGGTTTGACGTCACATTAACAATGACTTGACTGTCAAGCAGGCCCACATTTTATGAAGTTGCATTACCTTATCTTTAATACAGGGCTGAACTGTCTTTTTTGTGTTTCTATTTTAAGCAACTATTCATCTGTCAAGCACGGCTCCCTAAGTTCTTATCTGTCTAGTTTGTTTTTATTTTCCCGAAGAACTAGTTCTAGTTCTAATTCTAGTTCACTGGTCCGTGAGGAAATCTAAACCCAAGTAGCTTCAGAAGCAGTTTCCTCCTTCACTTAAGGAGGATTCCAATGTTCGATCGTATTTCGATTGCAAAAATAACTAATGCACCGTTTTGCACTTGGTGTGCAATCTTCCATATCAAACCCAAAGAGAGAGATGAATCAGAATTGCACACCAAAGCGTTCCAACATTTAGTAGTGGAAATACGAGCGAAAACTGGAACAGTGAGAATCCCCTTCTCTATAGGGAACATTTGGCACACCTAATGCCCAGTTTCTCAACCAAAGGAGAATTTCAAAACTGCCTTTTCAGATCATAAACTTCATCGGGTGTATGTGGTAATGCCCACCAATTTCAATGGTTATGTGGGGTTTAATACTTACATTTGAAAAGTACTTTTCCAAAACTCGGTACGTGATCTCTAACTGTTTTTGAAATAAAGAAAAATAATATGAAGGTAATTGCTCTTCACACTTAAATTTTTTATTTGATATCAAATGACACAAAACTTGAAGGAAAGCAAATTTGGAGCTCATATTTATTTCAAATGAATTTACCGAGAGATGCATCTCTAAATAACTTACTAAGTCATTTTTCAACGAAAGTGCGCTTACAGAGTTTTAGAGAAGCGCCCTCCAATTTCAGAACATGTCCTGTTAGACAACTTCGACTGACCATTTACCGAGGATTTCATTCCTCCCCTCCCCCTTCCTCCGCCCCCCCCCCAACCTTTTCAATAAAGCTCACTCCTCTTCTCCCCCTCGCCTGAAAATGTTCATTTACAAACTGAAAACTTCGCATAGGCTGGTCAGAAACAATGAAACAGAAACATGATGAGGAGCGGAACTCAAGGATTAACCTCGCGCCCAGTGGAAACGTTATTAAACTGTCCAAAAACGTCACAATTCGATTAACATCCGGGGGAGTAATCGGATTAATGACGTCAAGTGTTTCTGTCACGTGCTCAAAATAATACCGGACGCCTTGTCTTGATGCTGATTTTGTCTCTTTTGTAAATGTTTTTGCTTTGTGTACAGCTTTCCTATCTGATGACGATCATTCCCTCCTCAATAAAGTTTTTGAATTATTAAAATTCTAAAAAGCGAAGTGTTGTCAACACTTTCCAGGTAACAAATTGCTATATTTTCACATAAAACTCACTGGTTAATAGCAAACCCTTTTAATAGCAACTTCTGTCCGTGCTCTCGAGAAGTTACGATTGAGGAATTGTTTTTGAGCCATTTTCTGAGACTGGATTTCAGGACTACTTACCTACTTCGATTTTCTAGTTTCATCATATTATGATGAAACTAGAAAATGTCATTTCAGGGTTGGACACTACTGAGATTACAGTATTTACAGGAACGCAGAACGTAAACTTAGGTTCAGTTCACGTGAATTTGATCTGATCTTAACAGCGAATTTGTTTGAACTGATCTGAATCTGAAAGGTAATTATTTTGGGTGCTTGATCTGAATTTTAATTTTCCACTTGACTTTCAGTTCAATTCACATCTACCTCGAAAACTGAGAACCCAAGGAAAACTGATCTAATAATATGACAACTACTCAATTTTCATAGAACTGAGCTGAGCTTGGTCTTATGACCTTTTCCCCAATAATGAACTGATCTGAGCAGACTTTCTTAGTGAAGTTGCCCAAACCTAGTGAAGTTTTTTTCAGTTCGTGTGTCAGCTGAAAGTCAGTTCTTCTAATGTTCTTTCTCCCAGCCACTTCTTCCTTGTACGGCTGAACAGGGAATGTAACTTCAAAGATTCGCCTGACAAATCTTGTAATTGGTTTCTAAAGTCTCTACATAATTATGTAAAGTGAACAAATGTGCAATACCTGTTAACTGCACTAGTATAACAGCGCAGTGCCACTAATCCGACGTTATGCTCTGTGTGTGTGGGTGTGTGTTTGTGTGTGCGTGTGTGTGTGTGTGTGTGTGTGTGTGTGTGTGTGTGTGTGTGTGTGTGTGTGTGTGTGTGTGTGTGTGTGTGTCTGTGTGTTTCTGTGTGTTGGTGCGCATGCAGGCGCATTTGTATGTTTGTGAATTGTGAGTATGGGTGTGTGCGGGAGGGAAAGGGATGGATTAACCCTACTCTGTCCGTAATGCAAGTGGATTCCTTATATAATATGTGAAATTGATCATGAGGGGACAGAAGGGAGAATTCTGAGTAATGAATCTATACTACGTGTATGTACTCTCATGCCATGACAATTCATGAATTTTCTGAGCCTGTTTATACAGTCTGTCTGGCTAGATAGCCAAATGTGGAAGAAGGAAACATTTGCACACCAGGACTTCTATCCCAATCCCGATCGAAGATGACAAACAAGAAACTGTAAGAAACAGGACCAGAAGCCGTGGCTACCTTTCAGCCCTTTTCAAGTTTCGGTTCCAAAGCCTTCAGGTCTGAGACGGAGAGATGCGAAAGTAAACCAACTGACCGATCAAAATCAGTTTGCATTGCAAACGAAGGGAGAAGGGGCGGTTTAGTGGGCCTAGTACCTTCCTTTGTTTGGGCAGGGACCGCACGTACACACTATGCTTTTAACCCCCTACCCCTGCAGTGCAAAGATCGGAATTTTTTCCTTTTTCTCCTTTTTCATCCCCTTATCTAATTATTCGTTTTCCTGATTTGCGCCAGTCTCTCCCTTCCTCTCTCTTCTCCCTCCCCAAGTTTTCCCATATAACTCTGGCATTCTGTTTCTGTTTCTTTGGTTCCAATTTCAGTACCAAAGAGAGTAGATCCATCCCTGTTCTTCTTCCTCCTCTTCTTTTTTTTCCTCTTTCACTTTTTCGAATCTTTCTCGCACTTTTTTTCCCTCCGATTTCTCCACTCACTCTTTTCTTCCGTGTTTCTCCGACTTCACTCACATCTTCTTCGACTTTCACTGTTTGTTTAACCTCGTATTCTTCCTCTCTTTCTTTATCTTGGGTTTCTTTTTTCCCACTTTCATAATCGTCTGTCTGTCTGTCTGTCTGTCTGTCTGTCTGTCTGTCTGTCTGTCTGTCTGTCATTTATTATTTCACCTCTTCTTTTGATTTTTCCATCTTCTCTTCGAGGCTCTTTCATGACTACCACATTTTTCTTCTTCCACTTCTTTCTCGCTGATTTCCTCAGCTTCTGCTTTCATTTTCATCCTATTTTTTTTTCTGTTCTTTTGCCTTTCTTTTTGGTCTTCCTCATCAAGGTTCTCATTTTTACCTCCTACGTCTGACATTATATCATGCTTCACCGCTTCCTCTTTTTCTTCTTTCTCATCCTCCTCAATCTTTCTTGAAGCTTACTGTGGGCTCGTTTTCTCAACTTCCTTTGCAAATACAGTACTCTCCCTGTCATCTCCTGCCTCATAGCTGATGCTTCCTCGCCTTCCCCCCTCTTCTTTCTTGTCTTCCTCAGTCTTTCTTGAATCCTAATTTGGGCTCGTCTTCTTAACTTGCTTCTCTATTGTACCTCCTGCTTCTCATCGCCTTCTTCTTCTTTCTCTTCCTCCTCAATCTTTCTTACCCTACCTTCCTCCTCTCCTGGCTTCTTCTGCATAAGATCTCACTCTCGCTTTCTTTTTTCCTCTCTTCGATCCAGTCATCTTCTTTGATTATTCCGCTGCTATGCACTCCCTATATTCTCTCGCCTTGTCATCCCTCACTCACGCATCCCTCCCTTCCCCCTCGCTGAGCTTCTTCCTCCTGACTCATTTGTTACTTCATTTGTCCCCATCTTCCTCCCGTCCCCTCCCGTCCCAGCGCCGATTATGTACCCACAAGGAAAAGATTTGCGCGCAGGCCGTATTGAAGCAGCCGTGGGCGGTATCCGAGCTAGCTGAGAGTGAGTGGAAACAAAGATTCGAGGCCAAGACTTGCGTCATCAGCGCACGGAGCTGGCTGGTTCGTGGTTTATCTGCTGACCGATGGACCGAACAGAGGCAGAAGAAGAAAAAAAAATCTTCATACTGCAACCGCCGCTGGAAAAGGCTCATAAATTAACAGAGAATATTGGACCAAAAATGATCCAATAAAAAAAGAAAAGGTTTGAAAGGAAGAACGCGCATGACAATGGCACTGATTATAACCCCTGACTTTTCCTTCAATATAGTCTAGTCCAAGCCTATGGTGTATCTATGTGATCCAGATGTAAGCTACAGCTAAACAATACTCTTAACCTAGTTTCGTGATAATGACGTTTAACTCTATTTCATTATGATGTTTTTAGATCACCTGGGATCTAGGGCATCCGTCTGTTAATGATGTTGTTGTTGTTTACTATCCGTGTTAAGCTGCTCCCCTTCTGCCCTTGTTTTTCCCTCGTCGCTTCTGCCTATTTTGTCAATATATTATTATCACCGGACATTCCTCTAAACGGAAATGACAAGGTAGATCGCATGCAACATTTACCTGTCGAGCTCGCTTAACTCGGCCATTTATCTTTACCTTATTATGTCGGACAGGGAGGATGGAATGTAAACTTTTCACAATTATCTGTATGCTTTATGTTTTTCATACCCGTAGGTCTTACGACATTAGTTTCAGGGTTCACACTGGGTGAGTGTACGCAATGACACTCTAAAATCGCGTAACGCACATCCATTTTGCATAAGCGCAGTTTGGAAGACAAGAAACAAACGTCGGTCCTCGCATAGGACCGGCTACGATTATATTATGGCGTGTAGCAGCGTGGCCGGTCCTATGTGAAGACTGATGAAAAGTACAGCCCAGACAGGACAAACAAAATAGACTAAAACAGTCAATGGCTCAGAAAAGAGACATGACATCGTCAGAATTGATTAAAATATATGGTTCTATCTCACCACTAAGATCTCACTAATCTCAGTAGTGACGAGTGCATAATATCGTCTTTGCAGTATATTGGCATGATGAAAGTCTCGGCTTTTGGAAAGCGGACAACTCTGCATACGTCAAAGCGTGGATGTTCAAAAAACTGTGTTTATGCAAAGTATAAAGGCCCGTATGTATGCATTTTTTTTCTGCGTGAGTGCGAAGTCTGATATTCTATGCTTTATGGACCATGAATCTTGCGCCGTTAGTTTGACGAGGAGTGAAGGTGTACACACCTGTGGCCTTATGCATAATCCATAAGTTAGGTAATGAACTGCTTTAACTACAGTGAAAACTCCTATTGTTTTGGGAGTTTCCCGTGGTTACCTCAGTGCTTTAACTAAAGTTAAGATTATGCATACGGCTACTGAGCCGTAGCAACCACCAACTCGATCTCCCCACCCCACTCCCTCAACCTCCCTCCATCTCCCCGGGCCAAATCCCACCCCACCTCATCCCGATAGCAATGCAGACTGATTTTCAGGGCCCAGTTTTCCAGAAGGATATCTAATGTAAAGAAGTCTAAAGGATACTTCAACAGCATTTGGATAAGGAGTAAAAATTTTGCTAGAATGTGTATGTTTTCTTATTTGTTNGGAAGAGGAGTGAGAGAGGGGACGGGATGGGGAGAGGAATGAGGGCGACGAGGGAGCTGTAATTACCTCTTGAAGCATCAATCAACCTGTATGGAGCAAACTGTTATCAATAACTGAACTACTGAACTGAACTGAATTTAACTTTATTTCCAGATTGCAATATATATACAATAATGTGGAAAGTAAACGAAACGGCAATGGAAAATTGTATAGGAGGGAGAAAAGGTAAAAAGAAAACGGCTCAAAATGCCTTCATGAGTTTTCTAACGAAACGAGACAGATTATTAATGCTGTAGTTTAGGTGGTCACTGAAGAGTAGTTTTATGTTGAAGATGTTAGGCTTGTTCTGAAATAATTTTAGTAAAAAATTTTCTTTTTTTTTTAAAGCCTGAACAGTCGAAAATGTAGTGAAATTCGTCACCCAAAGAGTTATTATCACAAACAGGACATAATCTGTCTACTGTATGAGTGGGGTGTTGATCCACCTCCCAGTTTCCACTGGTAATCTATGGTAACGGATTCACGCGACACCTAAGCGGTCCGGATTAAATTCTATTTTTCATAATAATTTGAACCTACGACCCATTCATATAAAATCAAAAGAGTAAAATGCAGAAGTATGGGTGCTAACAAAGACGAATATCCAGTAATTTATATAAGAATAAATTATGTTATCAGTTGCCCGTCGCTGGTGGGGTGATAAAGATCTAGATCTAAGACTCACTTGACTGGTAAAAAAGATGTAATTTATGACTGGGCGCACTCTTCCAAACATTGAGGCGGTTGTTTAGTGGTGGAAGTTATGAAAATGCCGGGACTCTATTTTGGGGGTGCTTATTTATGATTCTTCCATGGTCGATGGAAAGAGGTCATAATCAAGTTCAAGTTCAAGAACTCGCAGTGCTAAGAAAGAACAAATACAGCAGAACTCTGTTAACACAAACACTGTTTAACACAATTCCCTGCATAGCACACTCCTATTTAACAGTCCTAACGGCGTTGTTTCTTACAAACAAAAAAAAAAGGACAAAAAATATCACCCCTTTTAATCTTGGTTCGATGGGTGATTATTTTATCAGAGTTCCATTATAATTCGAAAGGACCAGTGATGAAAGTCATCTCTTGAATCGAGACCGGAAAGGGAGGTTGGTGGTGTGAGGCTGTAAAACTACCTGCAGGCCTTACAGTCTATAAAAATCGGGCATCAAAATTTCTTTCGCGATAGATGGAAACACATTAAAGAAGAAATTGATTATGTTCGGTCTTACAATTAGATAGGCGAGAGGATACACTCGTCACATCACAGACAGTACCAAAGACAAACATTCTCTAGGAAATTAGGGTTACATAGATTGTTAAAAGGTTAATTTAATCATCATGTGATAGCGTAGGGCTAAGCCTCTTCAATATACTATTTTTTTTTATTTTGTAGACCTACATTTCACTCACTTGTCCATAGTGTTGTCTGAGTTAGGTTTTTGAGGTCGTTTTTTTAGCACAGTTATGGACAGATCGTAGACAAGGCTTGAACAGTTGGGCTGTCGACAGAGAGATGCTTTTAAAACACTTAGAAAAATACCGCTGGAAAAACCTCTCGGCCACAGCGCCGGCATGTCTTTATAAGGGAACATAAATGCAGGAATATACAAATCGGATATGTAAATTCCTTTCTAGTCTTTTCAGGAACTAGATTTGCATTTGATACGTCGACCAAGAAATAATCCTGATAAATTAATTCAGATCCGGGCAATCTGTCACGGCATGAGAAACAGATAAATGCACTGTGCTATTTTAAGAAATTGCGGAGCGGTTGAAACAAATGCCACCAGTAAAACTCATTAGGCGCACATACAATGAAGGGCCACACGTTTATTCACTACAGTGTATACCGCCACAGGTGGTAGTGTCAGATTTTTGCTTCCTCATTATACTACTGGCGTGATTGTGTTGTAGTCCCAGCCGTGTAAACACTTAACTTGAATACCTTATCTCAAAGACTATCCTCAGCAAAACTATTTTTAGAGGCAAGACTGCATTTCGAAGATCTTGCAACAAAATGGGTTCAGACTCGTAACTGAATGGCCCTGCTTTAATTTTGCTCTTTGTTACAACAAAATTTATTGCTAAATTTGTCACTATTCTAGAGGAATCAGCAGTTTCAAAAACAAAAAAAGGGTAAAAAGGAATGGGGGGTGGGGGTCTGGAGATGAGCATTGACATGTGAATTACGATTACGCAGAAAAGTGGTTTTGGAGAAAAAAAAATCAAGATCAGTCCTCTTGTCGCAAAATGTTACATTTATATTTGTATATTATGTGCATGTGGACGCAAGTGTGTGTGATAAAGCAGGTAAATCACTAATTTATTACTAAAGTCATTGATAAATTTGTCGTTTAGGCCTATATATTTTCACTGCACCTTCATTTGTTTTCATGTGTATCTGTAATTAAGTTTCCATCAACATCATTACCTCATCAATATCACTGATTGAGATAGAAACGTATTAAACAGGAGAATGTAAAATGAATGACAAGAGAAAGTGAAGCTAACTGAAATAAATGCCGTAAATAAATACAACCAATAGTATACGAAGAAACGAAGAACACAGAAGAAGAAGAAAAAAAAAAACAACGTCGCCTGACCAGGGATAACAAGCAAAAGTAGGACGCATATATTACAAGCAGTCTGGTCACAAAATAGAAGCAAGCATCGAGAGATAAATGGTCCAAACTGCCAGGATTAGCCGATTCTTTTTCAAAGGCCTTTTAGTCTTGTAAGTTCCGGAGCATGATCAACAGCATCATTTAGGTAGATTTAAAGGTGTGACTACAACAGAGGGGGAAACTCGTAAATAGATCTACCATGCAAAAATTTACAAACGCACACCATTAACAGAACTTTGGGCCTTAATAATTATTTCTCCTCCAATTAATGCTAAGTATTAAGAGCACAATAACTATTTCAATCATCATCATTATCATCATCGTCATCACCAATGCATTACAATATATTGCACTTTGTGACCTATGCAGTAATGGGCTTGTTAAGCTTGGATAATTCAAGTAATGAGATACAACATTCAATAAGCCAAACAAAAAGTCAAAAGCAAGAGACTTACAGCCGTGGTTAGCGCTGGGCAGATTCGGGTTGTCCTGTCACAAACACACATACAACCACATCCAAAGACGACTCTCGATTAATTTGTATTCACAGACCCTCACATACTATGATTACGAAATTATCCACGCGCATCAGCGAGCAGGTGAATGAATGAGTGAATGACTGGCTGCACAAATAGTATATCTCACGGGACCCTGCGCGGCGACCCCTGTTGGGAGCATGCGTGCTGGCTGACGGAGTGAAGCACTGTGTCCCTCCGTTCCACCCGACCTTCTTCCGAGTGATTGCGCGTAGCCTGTGATGGCTTGCGTGAAACCTCGCGCACTCTGTGGCACAAGCATCCCCTTAGCTTCACGCCGCATTAGACTTATCCACATTGCGGCAGTCGCGAACGGAGTTGCCTTATTTTTTTTGTTTGTTTGTTTCGTGAAGTAAGGACCTTAGTTTTTATATTACTGATTTATCCACATTGCAACAGTTACGAAAAGAGGTTTTTTTTTTTTTGGCTAAGTTTCGCGAAGTAAGAGCCTTAGTTTTAACTTACTGACTTATCCACATTAAGGCAGTCGCGAGAGGAGTTACGTTTTTTAAAAAATGTTTTGCCTTTTTTTGTGAAGTAAGGGCCTTAGTTTTTAATTTACTCAAAGCACGTTGCAGCTGCAAAGTTATTAGTTATATCTTCCATTATTTTAACGCTATCCGCGGTGTCTTGATCCATAAACAATGTAAAGTGAAGTTAGGGCCTTAGTTTTTTAACTTATTTGAAGCATGCTGTAACTTTCAAGTTATATCGCCCATTGGTCTAACGCTACCCGCTGTGTTTTGATCCGTTCACAATGTGAAACTTTTTTATTTTTTTTTTTATTTTTGTACCTGGACAAGCGGAACGAACAACATCGCTAGATGGTCAGCGATAACTTCAGATAGATGCGGGTGTAGTACATATCGGCTCAGGAGTGACAAAATTAAGAAAGAAAGAAAGGACAAACAAAAGGATGTATGAAAGAGTAAAAGATAAAAGTAACGGATGATACACATGGAAAGAGAATGAAAAAAAAAACAACAACACCGAAACTTTGAACGGAGGAAGGAATGAACGAAAGAACAGAAGGAAATAAAGAGTATCTGGAAGGACAACAAAACTGTTAAAGAAAAAATTGGCACATTACTATACTGTCCGGCAAAGAAAGTAGCTACAAAAGTAACTGAGTCCAATTACGAAAGTAATCGACTGCAACTTTGGAACCACTGTTGGTAGAAATACGAAAATTCGTAGAAACAAGGCTAGGTCCCATCGGAAATCCGGCAATATCTTGAATATTAAAATCTCGGATAAATCTTCATGAATGAAGGAAGTTTGGGTAACATTTTGAATTTGTCCTGCTCCAGCAACAACATACGTTTCACTCAGACCTTGCAAGAATCTTGTTAGCTTCCTTATCGTGTTTTGTGGAAACGTTCCGGTCTACGATCAGTGTATCTTTCGGATGTTGCAGCTTGTTTCATCAGTTCGGTGACCACTGTCATTCCAGAGATGACCACTGTAATTCCAGATATGGCCACTGTCATCCCAGGTATGGCCACTGTCATCCAGAGATAACAAAGATTCATATCGGTAGCAAATGATGGTCAAGACACGATACTGGAAATTCTGCTGCGACAGAAGTTGCTAATATGCATGAATTACGTTAAGCAGTGAATCATCCGTTTGAAAACTCATGCATATCACTATGACATGCCCTGACGAGAGGCACAGTATTATACTTTGTACAATGTCAGTATCAGGCTTTTGGAGACGATGTATTAGAGTATATGTGATTCTGAAATTTCTGATTAGACTGGTAGTATGTAATGTATTACAGTTTGGTCATGCAACTTTTCATAGTTCTACATACAACGGGTCCAACGTTGTATGTACTCGATTACTTTCGTCATCACATTATTATAGCTGGTTTGCATATTTATAGACTGGACACCGATCCAGAATATTTAACGCTGTATGACATGTTGAAAGACAAAACAATAAAATAAAGCAAAACCCTGGTGTGAGCAGTTGGGAAGTCTCTTAGGGTCAGGGGTGAACACCAAGCTCACTCTTGGAAGTTAGAGAACAATATTCAGCAAGCACCAAGTGTTTAAGGATTAGATTGCTGTGAAGTTAGCGTTCTTGTGGTATAGTGGTCACACGTTCAGATTTGCAAGCTGAGAGACTGTGGGTTCGACACCTAGTAAGGACAGAACATTTTCTAGTGTACAGTTTTTTCCTACCGTTCTTCTTTAACTTGATCTTTCACAGTAATTTGATAAAACCCCTAGTGGCACACATCCCAAGATAATGTGTACACGGCTAAGATTGATAAACAGAATACAAGAGTATGCCTGGCATCCGGTTACACAAACTCATTATAACATCTCAACAAATTCAAGAAGGAACGACTATAATAATCATCATCATCATCATCATCATCATCATCATAATAATAATAATAATAATAGAGAGGATTTTTATATAATACTATGAGTATTATAAAGCAGTAAATAAACCACTGATACATGTGCGTGTATATAATAATAAATGAGATAAGCTGACCTGAAATGACACCTTTATTATATTATATAATGGCATTAATGACGTCAAGGCCCGACTCTCAAGCACATGAAAAGTGTTCAGCCCCGCAGGAATTGCAGTCTACCTAATCCGTAACTGCAGACAAAGTACCTACGTCTACACGGTATTTATGACCGCCAGTTTCTTCTTTCTTCTGTACATTGCACTCTGGTCCCAGTACCGTTAATACCCCGATTAAAGGTAAAAAGCACTTGAATCCAAACCAAAGAGGGACGCAAACAGACTGAAGGACGTATTTGTGACGTTAGCTGTATAATTGTAGGCAGTCATTGTGTGTCCATGGTCCACATAGGCGTCATACTACAAAGGCAAGCGCCTTTACATTATATATATACTGTTCTCATTATTGTAACTTGGACGAAACAATGTAC